>JANIJG010002837.1:0-38034 GCA_024611175.1 Megaceryle torquata | reverse complement strand
AAGGAAAGGGAAGGAAAGGGAAGGAAAGGGAAGGAAAGGGAAGGAAAGGGAAGGAAAGGGAAGGAAAGGGAAGGAAAAGGCTACAGTCTAAGCAGTAAAAAATCAAAAGTCTCAATTCCATTTTAAGATCTAACTTTTGGGATAATATTGTTCTCCTAATACCCAAGAACTTCAAGTTTAATGCAATAAAGGACTGGTCAGAGGTTACAAGTTTGTCTTAATTGTGTATTAGGAAGATCAAGAGTTTTCCCATTTCCATTACTACAGCAATGCAATTCAGTATTTTTATGTTTACATATTAACTAAAGCTAATACATGCTCATGCATCTTAACAATTGCCAATGTAAACATATTTTGGGAAGTTTACTTTTTATGTTTGTTGGTTTGAGAAACAAATATATTTCAAGTATACTCCCATAAATTTTCTATCTGTGGAGTTCAAAATCTAAAAAACCTTTGTTTCCATCTGAGCCAGCTGTGTGTCCAAGTTCAGTACAGCTAAACATGTATTTTACAGTCTTTATTTTATCAGCAGTAAATACTTTCTCCTATTAATTAACTGCTTACCTCATTAATTTCTTAAGAGACTTCATCAACAATACTGACCATAAGAGACAACATTTAAGAGACAGAGTGCAGGAAAGAAATACTTATGCATGGACATCAAGGAAAGACAAGCTTGTAATATCAGTTTATGCTCCTGAAGAACTGTATTCTACTGATCTTTGCCTGATACATCTCAAATATTTTCCCTTTTACTACAACACATTAGACCTGAATTCTATATCTGCCTTAGATCAAAGGCAGATAGAATTTAATCTTCCACCTTTCCATTTCCTTTTCCAAAGCTTCTGATGATCTTCCTTTCTTTCAACTTTCTCTTCTTTTGCTCCTTCATACCTTTTTTCAAGTTGTAACTAATAAATCTTAAAGAGAAAAAGCTCACAGTTCTCATATATCACTTACAATCACCTTCAAAATCTAAACATATGATCTCATCATTTTCCAAGTTTCCAGAGACCTTAACTTTCTAATCAACTAAAAGGATGACATTCTTCTCAGAACAAAGATATTCCATCAAATGCGCTCTACGTGAGGAAAAAAACCCTAAACATAATATTAGAACATTCAGAAATTGGATATTAGAGTCACAAACAGAACCTTCACTTTTCTCAAATTTTTGTATTTGTCATTAACTTGCAGTTGAACATTCTGAATGTTCCATTAGTTAGATTATTAAAAGTATTTAACTGTAGTAATATGTTAATAAAACAGTTTAAGCAAGAAAATGAGGCAAGAGGATGATTGGAAATATATTCCCTTAAAAACCTGGAGAGTAGACTAGCTGAGAGGGACCTACATTCCAATTCCATGGAGTTACATTCCAAGTAAATGGAAGAGCAAGCCATCTGTGAACTTTTTGACTCAACTGCTTGTTGTGAGGCTTATTAGGCATAGCTTATCTTGGTTCAGGAAAAACTGAGGAAAAGAAAAGTTGGTTGATTCAAGGTAAAACATCAGAGAATACAAAGAAAAGATAAACAAAAGTAGACACTGGTGACTTCAGAGATTTTTCAAAAGATGGTAATGGAAACATTTTACGGTTTGCCCTTGCTTTTCAAGCTGAGCTTTTTATTTCCTTCATTATATCCTGTTTCAGAGTAGAAAAAGAAAAAGACATTTGTATACCTCTGCTGTAAAAACACTGCTCTGGAACATTTTAACCAAAGGAATCTGTTCTTGAAAAAACAAACAAACAAACCAACCAACCAACCCCCAAAAAAACACCACATTGGAAGTCCTGAAGGTAAATTCTCTTAAAAGGTAAACTTTTAATTTTGCTTGGGGTCTCTAATGAGGCATATCAGAAAAGTGTAGCCACACTGATGCTCGTGTTTCTCATACAGTAATGTGTTGGGGTTTTTTTTCCTAAAGCTTCTCTAACATTGTGTGCACTTAAAAAAAGAAAGCTTATCTCAGACTGTGCACAAAAAAACGTCAGCAAATAAATGACTTACTAGCTTTCAATATCTATGAGATCATGGATTCAAGACAAATCATATAATAAAGACCCAGTCTCCTGAAAGCAGTGACGCACGATCCTCTGCACCATTAAGAAATATGCCAGACCTTTGTCAGAATATCTCAAGCTTAGTGTCACTCAGAGAGCAAACCAGAGAATATACTCATATAAGTCACACTAAAATAATCTACAATTTACAGCCCTTTTCTGTGCCTTCTTACCATACTCTAATTCTGAAAATAAAATAAAAAACCAACACCCAACAACCCAAGATAAAACATGGATATGAATATAAATAAAATGTCTAGACAGGAGGATAACTTATTTTAGACAACAAAGTAAAGATTTAAATATTTGAACCTGCCTTCAGAAATTAGATTGTCCAAATCATAATCCTAAGGCAATATAGAAATCCCTCTATTTTATTTATATTTAATATGTGTGCAAACTACTTGCTTTTGTCTCATCAAAACAACCTGATAACATTTTTAGTAGAAATTTCCTTTGTTAAAAAGAAAGCCACAGGCTTCAGTAGGTAACATATGCCAATAAACACAATATTCATATTGACAGATTTCACTTTACTCTTTTTTTTGCCCTGAGAAAATATTGAAATACTTAATTCTGTAAGCATCCAAATGTTTCAAAAGGAACACCGTAATGTTTTGTTTCAAAAGAATTTGTTGTTTTGTGTGCCTACAAATGGAACCATTATGTAAAGACACCCTGATTAGCTTGAATAAGGCACTGGAGGATTTCTAGAGCTCCTGAAATAAACTGAAAATAGACTCCAGCTGTGCTGCTGCATCTATTTACTGCTCATTTCTAGCTTAGGAACTTTATGCTACCCTGCAAAGTACAGCACAAATACGTTGCTGCTTTGGGGAATTCTGAAACATGACAATCTCTGATCATTATAAGATGACCCAAGTCAGTGTCCATAGCACAAGTACACACACAGAGCCCCTTTTGGACCTAACTCAGGTTCCATTTCACCCATGAACATTCACTCCCTTGCCAAACAGGGTCATAAGGATGACCTTTAGTAGGAGTGGAGAGCTGTTTGTGTGGAGAACAGCCATGGCACTGCTGCAAGAGGATGGTGGAGACATCAAAGGGGAAGGACATGAATCGCAGTAGGGACAGAAGGAAATACGGAGGCACGGCTGCTAACTGCTGCTGAGATCACGAATGACTAGGACAGCCTGCAGGCAGCTGGAGTGCCTCAGAAATTCAACAAAGCAACCTGTCTGCTGGTGCTGGACTCACACTGCATACAGAAAATAAAACATATTCCTGATATCAGAATTCAAGTAATTCCCTGGAAACTTTAATCATGAACACAATGTGCATCACTTAGAGGTAACTGTAACCACATAAAAGCTGTGAAATCAGAATGAAGGATTCCCGTTCAACCTTCTGTGTATCCTGGGAAGACATTGAGCACTTTAAAAAGATCAGGTATTCACTTCTGTTCAATTTTAAAGAGAACAGCTATAATTTAAGTTAAAAGATTGCACGTGATTCATTAGATAATGTGAATACAGAAAAATAAATAACATTGTTTTATGAAGAATTACTTCTTAACTCTCTGAAAACACAATGAACAAAATCCCCTCACAGAGGAATACTATACATACTTTTATTTCACCTTACCTTCTTCCTGTTTCTGTAGCTCTTTATTCCAATCCTCACATCATACCCTTAAGTATTTCATGCATACTACCTTGCTTCCCATTAAGCTTTCTTTTCTCTGTCTTTGTCTTTAATTTTACTTAATCCAAAATTCTCCAATCTTAATTGCTACTGCTTTTTTTCACCTGTGCCTCTTAACTAATCTTTTATTGCCAACGACTACACACTTGCAATCTTTTAATCAAAACAACTAGCTTATGAATATCAGACCTTATCTGCCTTGTCCACTCTCTCCATGTTTGTACTTGATCTTCACCATTTTTAAAGGAAAAGGATTCACATAGTTTTAAAAATCTGTGATGTTCTGACTATGATTGAATAGAGAAAGCATGATAAAATTAAATGGGATGGTCTTCTCAGAAGGCATACTGACAATGAATTATTTAATAGAGAACAGTGATGCATACGCTGTACAAATTAACATTGTTAAAACAAGATTTAATTTTTGTAAGTCAGGAAAATTTAAGATTAATTTTCTTCATTATTTCAAAACTCCAAGAGTAGATGGCTAAAAAATGCTTCGAAGTTTTAAGACATTATTTGAACTTCCATGCCTGCAAATGGAAACGGAACAAAACATTCTACATTCACCTAAATTGACCATTAGAATTACTACTTCAACAGCATTACTGCTTAGAATTTCAAAACGCAACTTGATGCCAAGGAAAGGAGCAGTTTGAAAAATCTCAGATCTGATAGCAAGTTCCAAAGCTATCTACTGGTGGTCATTTGGCAAAGGCTGGGAATACTCCCTTTTAAAAAGCTCTATCGATCACTGAAGTTATGCAGTATAAGCTACAAGACTTATTTAAGACTAAATATGTTCAATGGGCAGAGAAAAAAAAAAACTTAAAAAAAAACCTCCATCATATACATGCAAAGAAACTATTTTTTTCAGAATTAGAAAACTTATTTCAGACAAGACTGATAATCTGCA
Organism: Megaceryle torquata; assembly: GCA_024611175.1. Taxonomy (NCBI): domain Eukaryota; kingdom Metazoa; phylum Chordata; class Aves; order Coraciiformes; family Cerylidae; genus Megaceryle; species Megaceryle torquata. The sequence continues at coordinate 33,379 of JANIJG010002837.1, read as the reverse complement.
TGACTATTAACTGTTTAAGAAAAAAATGCATAATGAAAATAATAAAAATCTGCTATGACATGGGACTTTGTTCTCCTCCTTTTGTGAAAGGGATGAAAATGTTTTCCATTTCTTCCATCTGTTTCATTTATTGGTTTCTAATAACTAAGCAGGTGGGAGAAATGGGAAGCATTTTCATCTCTTTCACAAAAGGAGAAAGAAAATGAGGTAGAATCCACTCCGAGAAACAGAATAGGGCATTAAGACAGCACTTATGGAAAAGACTGAGAAGATGAAATGCAGGAATTTAGTAAAAAAAAAAAAATGCAGAAATCAAATTCTCAGAGATGCTTCACAACCTGTATAACAAAGCAGATGATCAACACTTCTAAGCTAAAACTAATTGAGAACAGTGGCTATATGTTTTTTGTTGTTACTGCTTTTGAAAGACAGGGGTATGGGTACGCGGTATGTAAGAAGCTTGGCCTAAAAGCAATAGAACGCTATTATACAAGTTCATAGTGACAGAGTAGTAGTCTAAATAAGAGGAGCACTTAGAAAAACTCACATGCTGTTATATACAGAAATAATCACACTTAAAAAGCCTAACAGTTTGCTTTTATCACCACCTCAGAACACTACTTTTTGGCACCATAATTTGTGTAGCTGCCAGCAGCAAGTGAACACAACTCTTTATCACCAGTAGCATGAACAGCAAACCCACATGAACAGAGCTCTTGTGTGTCCCTGGTTGCTACTACGTGACTCCTGAAGGGACAAAACAGGACATGACAGATTCTTTCTGCACAGGGCAGAACAACTTTCTGACCATCTCAGATTGGTACTCCTACCCAACAAAATTATGTCACTCCTTACCTTAAATAACATCTCTCAGGATAAAAACTGAACTATACATCAACTGGCTAGGTTAACATAACAAAAATACAGCAACATGTTATGTTTCTTATTCATTAACAGAAGTTATTTATAGCAGTTTATGCAGCTTTAATCATTAGAAGCAACACAACACTCAATGTGGTCTGACTCAGTTTAAAGCCAAAGACTTTCTGTAGTGCAGAGACCATATTGCTAGCTTCCACTGAAATAATTAAATGGAGATGTTATTATAAGCCATTGTGCATAATTATGCAAAATTTAGTATTGTTTTTTTTTTTTTTATGCCAAGACAGACCCTGAAAAAAGATTAACATATTTGTGCCTCTTACAGAACTTCTCAGACACATGCCTCCCAGGGACAGGATGCTAAGCTGTAGAGATGACTGGATTTGTTTGGGTTTTTTTTTCATTTGGGAGGTAGGAGGGGAGGGCTGTTAGCTAAAGATGCTACACAGGTTTTGTAGCAAAATAGGGTTAAAAAAAAGCAGGGAAAAAAAGAAACTCAGGTTCTTATGAAAGCTGTTAATGGGAGGAAAACCATAAAATTTCAAGTAAACTTATCCAAGTTATTTTTAAAAAATGTGAGGTTGGATATCTTTAAGCTCCAATGTGTACATAGAGCTGCAAAGAATTTATATGGAGAGTAGAGTCTGTCTCAGAGACTTTGCAATTTGAAGAGCAGCTTAGTGGTTCTCTTACACAGTCATTACATGTCTAGGATGCTATTAGAAGGAAGTGCTACTCTGGCACTTGCTCCTCAAAACCTAATCCAGAAAAACTCCAGTGGGTGCTTCAATGTAGACACACAGTTACACTGGAAAATACTTCAGAATGTGTTTTTGTAACATTTTGGACAACTTTAAGTGATCCACAGAAAGAATGACAAAATATAATAAATTCCCAGAATTATTAAGGCACTGATAATTTAAAATTTTATCATAGTGTCATATACTGTTTGGAGATATCATGGTCTTCTTTGGAGGTATCACATGTTAGACCATAGATGAAATAATGAGCTTGGACTTGATGAACAATGTCACAAGACTCATTGTGTCTGGAGCATAAAAATATGGTTCTATACTTAAAAGAAAGGAATATGAAATGAGTTAGTATTCCTTTAACTATCAGCTAATGCCTAATGAACTAACATCTTATCTACTAGAATTATTCTGAATGAATATTCATTTCTAATTTATTCTAGAATAAGTGTACCCCCAAAGGGAATGCAATTGGCTTATTTCAAATTCCACTTTCAATATTTATTTGGACTCACCCTCAGCCAAAATTAGCTAAATAAGTAATCAAGATTTAGAATACAAAAATAATAACTCTTGCACACATTTTCACAGATTTTGATAATAAGAGTTTATAGAAAAACTTCTACAGGTCTCTTTATAGAATACAGACTGGTTAGAGTACTTAAAATCATTGTTACAAGATAAAATTTGGCAAGCCACTAAGGTTCTACGTGAATTCTTTTCCCTCCTCTCAAATGCACCATTTGTTGTTTTTTTGGTGTTTTTTTGTTTGTTTTGTGGGGGTTTTTTATTATTATTTTTCTCTTTTTTTTTTTTTTTTCCTCCCCAAAAACTTAACCTTTAGGCACTGAGCTCTGTTTTGGCTTCTGTCTGCTTTTCTGACTCTTTGAAAGCCTACTTTTTCATCCTAATCATCTCTTTCTGATATCTGTTCTTCTCTTAGTTTTCTTAAATCACTATGAGTTTTAAAATACCACAGATCCATGAATTTTGGTCTACCAAAAGCAAGTAAACAGCAAGTAAATGCCAACTTTATTTGAAGCTATTTGTTTTGTTTTCCCGTAGTTTTATTCTCTATTCCTCCCCCCCCCCCCCCCCCCGGGTTTCGTTTTTTTTTGTTTTTGGCGCCCGGTTCTCCTTTTTTTCTATCTTCGTCTTAGTTGAAAGACCCTGTCTTTTTTTGAATTTTTGTTTCACAAAAACAAGTAAACAACAAATAAAAGCCAAATTTTTTTGAAGCTATTTGTTTTTTTTTCCCGTTGTTTTTTTTTCTATTTCCCCCCCCCCCCCCTTTCAGGGTTTTCATGGTTTTTATGCCAGGAACTCTGAATCTTCCATATTCACATTGCCAAAATGGTACAGTTACCATCTATTTGTAATCTTAGTTCAAAACTAGAGTAATGTACTTATCCTGCCACTCTTTTCTTTGCATCTCTTCAGTCTGCTTTCATCACCTCTAGTATCATTTCAATAATATCTCAAACTCTTAGAGTCTATCTACTACTGAAGTGCCTTAGATCAATAAAGTTCTCAGTCTTCCCATCTTCCTCTCCTAACTGTCTAAAATTGTCACTGTTTTTTCTTCTATTAATTTCAGCCTCTACATTATATAGGTTTTTATACAATTTATAGCCCATGATTTCTTCCGAAGCACTGATGTCAAATAATGATTGCCAGGGTCTTTAACTAATCTATTCTGATATAGGTAAGGATGATAGATTCTGTCCCACAGAGCATTCTAAAACTATCGGGCATGCCTTCATGAATCCAAATATCTTTTACTAGCCCAGTTACTTCTACGAAATACATTCTTCAAAACAAATTCACTATCATTACTGTTACAGTTGAGTGTCTTAGTAAATTTATAACCTTTTATATCTAAATATTTTGATATTGAAATATTTATATCGATATTTATATCAAAATATTTCAAGAAACTATGCAAGAAAATATTATATTGGAATTTAATCACAAGGTCTTTTCTCAGTATTCCATACTGGTTTTATAAATTCTAAACCACACGAAATCTGACAGTACAAAAAACAGATTTAGCAATCAGAAAGCCATTACATTTTGCAATGAAGCCAACAAAACTATGCAGTGACACTCCATAACTCCCACTAAAAACCTCCCAAAAGCCCATAAAAAGCAATATATTTTTAGTGCTTAAAATACCAACAATGAAACATACTTAATTATAAGCACATTTAAAAATTCTGCTGCTTCTAATTGACAGAAAATAACAGAGGAATGCAATCCAGCGCCCTTCAACCCCAACAAATGGCAGAGAGAAAGAGGCCTTTTGACACCATCAGACAGTCCTAAGTCCACTCTTTCAACCAGAGGCCTTTGAGTTGCAATCTGAACCATCAAGAGCAACCTATGTCCTGCTCTCAAGAGCTACAAAGACGACAGCTTTGGATCCCCTTTCTTCAGAAATTTGAGAGAGTCAGAAGACCGTAAGTAGTAACGCTAATAGAAATGGCTGAGTTTTTTCAGCGGATGAGTTGGATAAGAAGCTTTCCTTTTCTCTCTTCAGACATATGAAGCTTTCCTAGGCTGAGGGAACCCCCCATGAGCTACTGGTTCTTGGAGTTCAAATCCCATAAATGCAAAGAGGCATCATCCTTTCTCTCAGAGCTATTTTTTTTTTTAGGTTGTCTGATGAGTCATGAATTGTCATCTTCTGAATTATGCTTTCAAGCCCCTCTATAATAACACAAGTCTAAAAATACATGCTTTTAATGAGAGTTGAAATTCTCCCATAGTCACATGACCCCCCCAATTAGTCCATTCTCCCTTTGTTTTGTTTCCTCAAGGCTTGGTGAACTGTAATTCTCTGTTTGTGACATCAGGCTCATTTCCACAGCAACCAATTAAATTATTCCCCAAATCTTTATAATAAGGAACAAGCAATAGGAACAGATGAACCCTTAAGAAACAAAAGCTTCTCAATGCTTACATGCAAATGTCCATAGAAACAACCAATCAATAAAGGAAAAGAACTATGGATGATACATAGCAATACAGGAAATGTAACAAAAGCATAATCAAAGTTTATACATTTTACAGTGTATAAATACACATTCAGTAATTTTATGACCGTATGTCAGAATTGTAATAACCACAATCTGTGCTCATTGCCAGTAACAGCTGATGCTGCAACACAGGGTGTTAATGACTGGCAGTGCATATCTGTGCAGCTTCAATTCTAGAAAGAAATCATTATTTTTGACAGAGGAAACCGAAAATAAAGTAGGGTGACACCATTTGCCTCTATAGATCCTAAGACAGGAGGCCAGACACTGCACACCGTGGATCTCGCAGCCACAGAAGCTTGAGAACTAGGGCTTCTATTTTTGAACTTGTACATAGATTTGCTTCTTGCAACAATATTCTTGAAAATGGAACCGCATAGTCATTGACTTTTCCTATAAAGACTTACACATAATTCCCTTCTAGTGAAACAAAGGCCAGCATTTGAAAGCATGAATATATTAGTTAAGAACCATGGGTCTAACTGCACTTCTAAGAGCCCTGATACTACTGGCAGTGCTAGAGCTCTGACTACCTTAATCTTTCCCAGATACCTCAACAGACACTTTGACCTCAGTGGAAGCACTGGAAACTTACTAGCATAATCTAGAAAATAATATGATAATACTAAAACTAAAAGTCAAACACCATCTTAGCATAACCAGTTCAATATCTGTATTGTATTGAAATATTGTGGTTCACTGCTCAGTGAGAACGAGTAAACATTGTAGTTTTCTCCTTCTCTCCCCCATTCTCCCAGATGAAGTGGACATGCAAGACGGTTGCAAGTAAATTACAATCTTCCAATGAGGCCACCAAGTCCTCACGATGATGCGAAAGTCTCCTATTCACCACTCAGCAAACATGGCTAGTGCCTGCCTCTGCTCAAATGATGGGTTTATAATAGTAACAGCTTTTCTAACAGTATTTTACCTTGGGAATCTGAGATCAATGCAACTTGGTACTATCCAACAGGCTGCATCATTTTTTTTCCTTCCCTAACTCATCTAACATTTCTTCCATATGAGAGCTAAATAGGTACAGAACTTTGACACTTTCACTAGCTTTCCTAAAATTGACAAATAAAGCATGTTAACATTAGCACAACTAAGACTATTTTCTCCACAATATATTTGTTAACCATAAATGAAAGTTGCAAGTTTCTGAGCCATTGTATTTTTGATCCTGCCACACTATCATTCAGGAATTAGCAGCAGCTCTTTAGAGCACAAATTGAACCTAAAAATAGTGCTTCATTGAATTGATCCTACTTTGGACCAATCTGTCAACATCTAAAAAAATTTTTAATTACAAGTTTACTCTAAAGGTCTATTGCCTTCTCTGATTTTATTAAGTGCCCTTCTGTTATATGACCTCTTGCTAGCAGTTTCCAGTCAACAGCATGTAACACCAGGCTTGCATTTTCCAGGCTATAATCCCTTGATATCAGAAATCCTGATCAAGTCAGATATTTGTGAAAGCATCCACTGTTAGGCAGAGGAATAGGGGATCTTTTTAACAGCAGAGTATGTCCCAATTTTGCCATCTAAGAGTCACAAATACATATAAATTCACTATTTTCCTCTCTTATACCATATCTCTCTGAAATTAGCATACAAAGATCCTTGCAGTCAGCAAACAGGGGAGGATCCCTGAAATTAGCTAAGACATAAACATAATGTTGTAATAAGATACTCAAAAAGTCAATCAATGGGACTTTACTTTGTGCCATTACAGTGCGTTATTCAAATAGAGTTCTAGGAAAGCCATTAGTTCCCAAAAGATTGTTTTAAATTAAAATATATAGCAGCCTGAGAGGGACTAAAAAGGACTCAAATGCATTTGCCTTTGTCATGAAATAAAGTAACTCCTGAATACTCTGAGACTCTTTAGCCAAAATAAGGTGGTCAGTACTCTCTTCTGCACTGTCCCTTTCCCTAAACAGACTATTGTACCTAAAATTGGCATAGAAGCAGTAAGCAAGTTCTGCATACACCTGAGTATCACACCTGACTGCCACGAGAAGATTACTCCTTATTCACACCTGTGGACAGAAGCAATATGGCACTGTTTACCCTAGAGAGGTCAACTGGAGAATTGACTGGCTTCTATTTGGGTAAAAACACATCTGGTAGTCATAGATAGGCAGGAACACAACTTTAATCCATCAGAAAGCCCACCTCCAGAGCATACTGTATTAGTGTATATTAATCAGCTTCTTTTCCTTCAGAAATGCTTGGCTTATCATACCTATCTTGTATTTCCTTTAAGACCTAACAGAATTTGTGATGAAAGAAAGGAAAAAAAGTCCACTAATACTTCTGCAGCTGACATTGGGGCCTAGCTCTCCACCTGCCACAACAACTTCAGCTATGTAACAATTTTCACAGGCCAAGTCCAAACTATGATTGGTTAAACAAAAAATAAATCCACAACTTTGTATCTTTTCTATTATGGATTTCAGTCTAACATGACTCATGAAGTTAGATCTAATATCCTCACTAGTGCAGACTGTATAGAACTACATTCCTTTCAACAGAGCAGCTTTTTTAAAGAATAAATATGACTAGAGCCTAGGCTTATCAGAGATAACATTTCTATTCCATTTCTCTAAATTGGTACAACATAGGAATGTGCACCAGGAATTTAAATTCACAGATCTTAACAAAAAAATTTCACTGTTGTACCAACAAGCATCAGGCTCTGACAAAACGTTATGCGAATTAATTTCCTCCACCTTTATTAACAACAGCAGAAACACCATAATCCTAAAATCCAATACCTGGGGTAAAACTATTCTCGATAATCATCAGCAGTTTTCTCTCTCCCCTCTTTCCAAACAGACAAAAATAGCTGGTTTTAGCAACCTGTATTTTTTTATACGGCCCATTCCCTCATTAGAATTAGCTCAATTTCATGTGGGACTAAAAGCCTTGGACCCTCTGGGGGACTGCATAATGGCCCATAGCTTCTGAAGACCAGCTGCCACATGTATGAAGTTCCCTGAACATTTTCTTTTTCCACTCACTGTAAAACAAAATCTCTCCTGTCTGTGAGGGTCTCAGAATCAAACCCACCCAATAAGCTCTGGTAACTTTAATTCTGGACCAAAACTTCTGCTGACCTTCCTTTTTCTCTTCAGAGATCTTTATCACAAGTTCCTCCTTCCCATTCCCCTATAAAATTCTTACACTGTCTAGTTTTTGCAGTAGCTACTGAGGCTACATGAAAAGATGCTGCAACTGCTAATGCTGTTCCTGTTCTCTCAGCCATTTCAGTAGCATCCAACATCTATCTCTATCTTCAGGCTGAAATAGTCTGCCCAGGTTCTCCTCCAACAGCCTGGTAAAAAAAAAACAAAAAACAAACAACTGTCAAAGTTGTGCAAAAAGTCTTTTTCAGGCTTTTTCCTCAGGGCACATTTTGTTGACAAACTCAAAAGGACAACACAAAACCAAGCTATTTCCCCAGAACACACATGCTGCCAAAGCTCAGAAGCCTTTTCCTCTGCCTCTCTCCACCTATTTAGGTAAGGGCAGACCTTCCTTCTTTCTTTTAAAGAGTAGATGAATCATGAAACAGTCTTGCTTTAACTGCTTCTAGTCCCTTCAATATTTTTTTTCACTTGCTTTTGTAGCAAGATACTCTAAACTTCTCATAACATATGATTTGGACCACAACAGCCTTAAAAGTTTATTTGTTAAAAAGGAGCTACAAAATTCCTTTCATAAAAAGCATACAAAACCTCCTGTGCAAATTAATCAAACTTACTATACCGATACTAACAATGAAGTTATTAATATTGTTTCTAGCTAATGTTCTTAAAAGTCAGGCTGCTGTTAGGAGCATTATAGAACTATGCATGTACCTGTTACCATACAGTTTAGAATAAACAGTGTCTGCCTAAAAAAATCCTGTGTGTACCTTACCCTGTGCAGCGACATCTTTATGCATAAAAAAAAACTTGACTATTTTCACCATCCTTTCCTACAGTCAGCATTGATCATGAAATCTAAAGGAGAAATTTTTTTTCTTGAGTACATGTATTTCCCTAGAATCTTCAGAATTTGGTGTGGGCTGTGATACAGTTATTATTACTATTATGTAATGAGAACACCAGTTATCTCAGTTCTTTTCACATATTCTTCTAAGGCATTTTAAAACCAGGCAAAGATCTAATGCAAAATATTTTCTACTGTTCTCTCTTCAGTAGAAGAGAGAGGAGATTTTTTAATTTGACCAACAAGAAAGACACAAAGGAATTGTCTTTGGAAATAATTATTCTTCCAAAAAAACCACACATATGCATATTAATTGGAAAGAGCCAAGTATTCCATGATATGCTCTTTGAATTCTAGAAATACACTTTTCTTTTAAAGTAATATTTAAACTGTTCCAAAAAATTCATTTGGAGTCCAAAATTATTTAAATATGGCAAGCAGATGAAGAAAGGTCTTAAACTGGAAGTATAAAGTTCCCTTGAACTGAGCTTGAAAATAATTCAGTGAAATGAAATTATGGATATTCCTTGAATTAACTTACTGAAAGATATTCACTTCCTATTGAGTGTTGCTTAGAGGGAACTATTTTGTGATTAGAAACAAGTGGTGGTGAACTCATTCTCCTTTGCATAAGTTACATTTACGGAAACTGGGAAAACCTGGTATGTATTCAGGAAACGAATTTTACATTTAGGGTTTGTGTTCACCAAACAGTATGCCTGAATAAAGCTGAGACTCTTACCATAAATATGTGATGAAGAAGACAGACAAGATGTGGCAGGAACTTCTCAATGCGATACCAAGGACAATACCAGCACACAAAGGTAGAAGCAGGACTTGTTTGTTTACCTGTATTTGCAAGAGTAGACAGGCTACCATCAAGCTGTCACAAGATTAATTAAAGCAGAATTACACTTAATTGGAGCAAAGTGTCTTTCTGTAAGAAAGTGGAAAACACATGTCCCTGTCAGAGCACTAGAATCCACAAGAGGTATTTAATGGGCTTTATGTAGTGAAAGATGCGCATACACTCAGTGACTAAGCTTAGGACAGATGGATCTGTAATGTGAACACTCAATCAGCTACAGTTCTGCACATATAACGTAACTCTGGAAGTACTCTGAGTTTGTTATCTGTGTGCACTGTATGGTAATAGGGTTTGAAAATTCCTTTACATGACTGAAGTCAATTGGTGCAAGAGAAGCAGCTCATAAGTGCATCCTGAGTTCTCTTAGAGTCTAAAGATAAGAAGCAGCACTTAATTTGTCTCCTAGAACCTGGGTGGAGCCATTCCTGTGCTATTTTCAGAAACCATAATACTTGCAGATGTGACTGATTTCAGAAAAGTCTGGCAGAAACAGTCACCTTCATAAAAGAGACGGATATGAGAGGCTTGCCTTCTGGTTAGGGGAAAGTCTGAAGATACGGGTTCAAACTGAGCATGAACATGCAAAACATTGATTCCTCTCCTGAAAAATAAATGAGCAATCTTTCTTAACCAAATTTATTCAGGCTCCAAAGAGAAACAGAAATCAAAATACACCTTTTGCTTAAAGCTTCCTAGTGGCTAGCATATGGCATCTCAGCACATCCCCTCTTTGGGTCCATCTGATAAAAGTATATGTTTTGCATCAATGGTAGTAGACACTATGAAATATTAATGCTTAGTATTCAAGCATGGCAATATGAAATAGAGGTGTAAATGTGAATACTACCCACTGAGGTCAGGTCAGTCTAGTACAGTTCTCTCTAACAGACCTGCATAAATTGACTCACAATAAAAAAAAAAAATCAAATGTATGTTTGTAAAATGAATTTAAAAGAACACTTCATATTTCAGCCTGTTGTTGTGTTGGGTTTGCACAATAATATTTTGGTAGAAAGAGGTGGTACAGCGTGGTTTCTGTGAGAAGATGACAGAAGCTTCCACCATGTCCAGTAGAGTCAGTGCCAGCTGGCTTCAAGACAAACCTGCCACTGGCCAAAGCAGAGCCTATCAGCACTGGTGGCAGTACTTCCAGGACAATATATTTAAGAATATGGAAAAAACACTGCTTCACAACAGTAGCCAAGAAAGAGGAGTGAACATATATGAGAGTGACAACTGTGCAGACACTGTGGACATTGAAGGAGGAATGAGAGGACAAGCTCCACACACCAGAGTAGAGATTCCCTTGCAGCCTGTGGTGAAGACTATGGTAAGGCAGATTGTCCCCCTGCAGCCCATAGAGGTTAATGGTGGAACAGATATCCACCTGAAAGCCAGCAAGTGAAGCTATGACCACATGGAGAGCCCATGATGGAGCAGTTCACAAAGAACAAAAGCCTGTGGAAAGGAGAAATTCATGGAGGACTGTCTCCCATTGGTGGGACAACATGCTGGAGCAGGGGAAGAATGAGGAGTGATAAAGAGGCTTGGTGAACAGCCAAAGTCAACTCACCCTCCACAGCTGTACGAAAACAATTCTGATTCTAGAGACCTCATTAAGTCAAAGTGACTATTAGCCACTAAAAGTATGATCCAAAGTCACTGACATCCAAGGTAGGCAGGTTTTTGGGAGACTATATTCATTGTTCCAGTACTCACGTTACGCCTGATTCGAACTAAAACAGGGATTATAAATACTGTATTTTGTAAACTCAAGAAAAGTCTATCTGTTAAAAATTTCCATAGTTAAAATAATGCTGTGATTTAGGTAACTCTCTACACCAAAATGAGTAAAAGGCAGAGCAAACTCCAGAGATCATTAGTGAGAAGAAAATAAATCACTTCACTATAAATTCCCTACCATATTCTGGAGTCCTTCAGTGAAATCCACTCCTTCGCACAAGGCAAGGCTTGGGGCTAATCACCACCACTTGCTGGCAAGCAATTGCCACAAACTCAAACCTCCCTACAGTGTTACCTTCTGACATTACCTTCATCTCTCTTTCCTGCAGAAGACCCAGTAGTACATCAAGTCACATGCTGGAGAGGTTTGGTGATTTTCATTTCACTATGTCATCATGTTCAACAAAGACAATCAAATATCAAAGCAACTATATACTCAAATTTCATAAAATTCCACATAATTTAATTACTATATAGTAATGAGTATCTACTATCACAACATTTCAAGTTTCTGCATGTTAGATAAAAATGTATCAAATTCAAAATCATTGGTTACAATTACTTTCATATTAAATTGCATTTTTGAGTCTTAAATCAGGCATTTAAAGAAATTACTATTTAATCATTTAGTAAAATTAAATAGAACAGCTCAGGAATTCAAAATAAGGCCCATATCTGGGCTATATTCCTTGGAATTACAGATCAAAGTCTATATATCATTAACAATTGTTTTCCAATTGCCTCAGAAATTTGTTCAAAGATGCATTACATTTCACATTTTCAAACAATAACATCCATTTATTCCAGAAAAGCAGAGGAAGCTTGAAAGCTTGTCTTTTTTTTATGTACATACAAAAACCTGCACACAAATACAACCAATTTCACCAAATAATTTATCGTGATACCAATAGTTACATAAAAGCAATGGCTCTGAACTGTGATGTGAGTTAAGAAGTGATGGAGGATCAAAGGGAAGCAGAAAGAAAAGGAATGTACTTAATGCCTTGGGTTTTATTCTTTCCCCATAAGGAAGATGACAAATACTTTGGCAAATGCTTTTTTCCTGCTCTTTCACAGGACAACTCATCCTTCACATTGTTTATAGCATTACAAACATCTTTATATTTTCTCTTGGAACCTTCATTTTTCCTCCATGACCAAGTAAGCCTTCTTTTCAACTACAAACCGCACTCCAGTGGCTTACAAATTGTTACCGTCAATTTAAGGTGGCAAAACCATAAAAATACACTCTCCAAATACCTACAGTCACATAATCTATAGGGATTCGACATGGTACCATGCTGGATATTAAACATTCAGTAAAAAAAAAGTTCCAGATCCCAACTGATATTATTTGGAATGGAAAAATAAAATGTATTTTGGATTAAAAACCATAAACCATAATTCAACATTTGACAGTAAATAATATCAAGATTAGTAATAGTACTAGTAATAATATATTCTGCATTTAAAATAGTCTTAATTTTTAATTAGCCTTAAAAATCACATAATTTACAAATAACTTACATTCTGCGTATTTCTGAAGCTGAGAGAATTCTCCAGGACTTAGGTTAACCCACTTCTCCTGGCTCGTCATACTGGCGTAAAGTTCCTCGTTAAGTATCAGAAAAACACTCCCTTTGGCCCAGAGGATATAAACTCCATAAATATTCGTAGCTTCAGTTCACAAGGCTTAGAACTGGAGAGATGGCATCAATCTATGTGGAAGAAGTTCTTGACGCTATGATCTGTTGCCAATGTGTTGGTTCACTGGTGAGTTACAGCACTGTTAAAAGAACATCAAATATTAGAAGCATAAATAAAATTATTCCCATAAGAAAACTCATAACTAATGAATACATGCAATTTTGCTCAAAATCTTTCCACCCAGTACTTGTTCATAAATAGTTTTGTATCCATTTCCAAACTTGATTTTTATAGTTCAAAATGCCTATATGCAGCATGGAAAATATTATTGATTTTATGATCAAATTGTATCAGGACACCTTGTGTGACAATCTGTTTTAGTAACAACCACTGCAATAGTAGATGCTATCAGTAAACTTGTTCCCTATGATTTTAAAATTAGATTCAGATAACTAGGTTTGTATCCACTTATGTTGTTGCACAGTGCTGCATGCCCATGTCAAAAAAGAAATGGATTCTGCAGTTTGGTGAGAAATTCACATAAAAACTATAAATATTAACTATTCTAACAAAATAGTTGAAGTTTAATTTGTAGAATGTCACTCCTGAAAATCAAATCTAACTGTTAGCATCACTGCAAATCACTTGAGGAAAAAAGATCAAACTGATGTCATTCCAATTTTATGCATTTTCTGCCTCTGTAGGAGAGACCTTACAAAGGCAACACATTACCAACACCACTCCTTGCACAACAGGTAGGATACTTTTAATCTAATTTTAGCCATCTGAAAGTCAGGTACCTCATCTGAGATTGTCATCTAAGGTGCTCTCTTTAATCAGCAGAAAGAGACAGGTGGCCCAGACAGCAATTAATCCCTTCAGTTTCAACATAATCTTAAAAATGTGATGAACTGCCTTCTTATGGTATTTATCTCTTGCTATTAATTACAGAGGTTGCCTAGATGACAAGTTTAGACTAGAAAGCTAATTTGAGAACATAAGTGGAATCTCTTCATGTGCCTAGAAATGCATCACTTACAAGGGTCAAATTACAAAAAAAATAAAGCAAAAATTCAGACCAGAATAAAGTGACAGAGTAATTTGAAGGAGTGCTAAGGAGGAAGATGTTATCAGCTGGGAGAGGAGAGAAAAAGGAGTAAGATATAATGAAGGGCAAGAAAAGAAATAGAGTAGCTAAGAACAGAAGCACATGAAAAAGCATACATTACCCCAATGACAGACAACCTCCCCCCCCCATCTTACAGATGAGTATCATTCCTGAACAAAGAAATTCAGAAAGACAGACACCTTAGTCACAGAACATGACTTCCTTGCTCTCAAGGCCTTCTTGGTGAATTATTTTAGTACATGTGCCTATATTGTGAGCAAAAAAAGATATCTAAATACAGTAGCAGACTACTTGGCAGCTGCCTTGTCTTTTTAAAATTTGAACCAGAAGAGATTTCTGTGTTCTTTGCCTCCTCAAGTTAGAATAAAACAGAATAAGAAAAGCTGGAAGAGGCAAGATCTAGAAACAGACTGAACAAATAACAAAAACTATTAGGAGGATGGAGATAGACATGGAAAAAGCAATATTAATGTGGATAATGTTGTCTAAGTGCACATCACCACCAGAAAAAGGGCAGTAATGATAAAAGCTAGAAGTGATATTCAGTAAGAAAGCTTTCCCTTTGTCTTGAGAACCTCAGTCCTCTTATTTATGCCGAGAGAAAATAGTTATGGTCAACAGGGAAATTTTAATCAAATTAGAGCTGTTTCATTTCTGGCAGTTGATTAGATTGTATTGAAGACAGTTATTTCTTCAAATAAGTATATTTTTCTCATATTCTTGGCAACTGATTAGGTTTTCATTAAAATGTTTTTATATTTGCATAATTGATTTAATAGAATGAAAATTTTATACCACAATTTCATCCAATATTATTTATTGTATTCTTAACTACATTAGCTGTATTACCTGCAAAAGCTAACATTGCTGAATGCTGTACAGTTAGAGATTATCTCAATTATTTAATATTAATATTTGTGATAAACTTTACCAACAGATTTGCTGTCACTAGCAAGGTAATGACTGCTATGTGCTCTAACTGATCAATCTATTCACGTACAGTACATTTAACTGACCACTGTCTATAGGGTTTACAGAATCATAAAGGTTGGAAAAGACCTCTAAAATCATCAAGTCCAGCCACCAACCCAACATCACCATAACCACTAAAAACACATCCTGAAGTGCCCATGTCTACAAGTTTTTTGAACATCTCCAGGGATGGTGAATCCACCACCTCCCTGAGCAGTCTGTTCCAAGGCCTCACCACTCTTTCAGCACAGAAACATTAGGAAATCTAGTGTCCAATCTAAACCTCCCCTGGCACAACTTAAGCCCATTTCCTTTTGTTCTATCGCTAGTTACTTGGGAGAAGAGACCAACACCCACCTCACTACAACTTCCTTTCAAGTGGTTGTAGAGAGCAATAAAGTCTCCCCTTAACCTCCTCTTCTCCAGACTAAACAATCTTAGTTCCCTCAACTGCTCCTCATAAGGCATGTTCTCCAGATCTCTCACCAGCTTCATTGCCCTTAGTTGGGCCCGCTCCAGCACCTCAGTATCCTTCTTATACTGTGGCACCCAAAGCCAAACAGTTTGATGAATACACAGTACATGAGCAGTGAAAACAAATGTGTTCCCATTGGCTTCTTCTCCAACTTCCTATCTAAATGGCCACCTTGATATCCTCTCCTCTTTACCAGGCACCCAGACTCTACTGGCTACAAACAGTGTTGAAGGTATATGACCTGAATGACAGCAGTAGAAAAATTTGTTATGGGCATGGTAGTCCACAGGTAAGATGATGTAGTCTGTGTGCAAGCCAGCAGACTTAGCATGGAAGATACAACAGAGTTAAAAGCTACACTATGATGTTGGAAAACTCTCCAAATGCAAGTTGCTTCCTTTGAAAAGGAAGGCTGTGGGGATCTATTGAAACTAATTCGCCAAATTTAATCCAAGAACAGTAATGGGCAGTCCTCTGAGGATGACTAACTGGTCTCTGGACTGCAGCCAGGTCCTGTTCACCACCTGTGTGCAATGCAGGAATATGCAGAAACATAACAATGAAAATAGCAGCAAAATGAACTTTACAGAGGCTTCTTTTTTTTTTTTTTTTTTTCCCTATTAACTTCTGCTCCAGGGGATCCTAAATAAGGAAGGGCAGCTGCTCTCTACATCCTTTAATTTTCATAGTTAAACCTATTACAGTGACATATAGATAATAACGTAGCTTTAAGAAATCATGCATATTATATAAATGCTGAGGACAAAAGCCATCAATGCTATTTGTATTATATGTGCCATTCGTAAAGTAAACATTTCAAGATAACCTATATCTTATACAAATATCTTCATTTCTGTAGAAGAAAATACTCATTTATGCTATCTTTTTCAGTCGTGTTTAATTTAAATGCATCCCTTTGCACTTATTTTAGTGCCTTTTCTCTCAGTACTCCAGGTAGGTCATGCAGTAAGAAAACTATACATAAATACATGAAGAGGAAAGCAGTAACAGTGATAATATTTTCATGTGGGGGAAAAAAAAATAAAATCTTGAATAAAAACACTTTATTAATGCGCTTGCTGGCAAGCAAATTAAAGATCAGCAGCACTAAACAGATACAAACAGTGATTCAACCTCTCTGTGGAGAGATAAATTAATTTGAAGAACACACAACACTTAAAAAATATAGGATGTCAGTTAGGGAATTCTTCCACCAATCCACTAAAAGCTTGACTTATTCCAAGAAATGGATCTGTGCACACATTTTCTTAGTACATGCTTAGGCAAGATTCCCAGCCCTCTCAACTAGACACAAAGTAGGCCTTATAAATAAGAGAAATTAGAAAAACTACATTAATAAACCATTCACAAAAAGAATTAGAAAAACAGTAAATAAATCTTCCTCCTCTATCCTACTATGACTATAGTAAGTCTTAGAATTCCAGTCTCCCTTTTATAATGTGTTTTTCTTTCTGGATTTGGCAGTTTATTAAGTTTTCTGTCAGGATTCCTACCAGGCCACATAGTCAAACTAGGAAGCAAAGCTTTGTTAAAAACATCTACAAATCAAATGACTTAGCATTCAGCCAACAATGCTAACAAACTTAGACTTCCAGGAATTCCCCATGCCACTGAAATCCTCAGTTGCTCTGCAGAAACCAGGCTGAGGATTGGAGAAGAGAAAGGAATATACAAGGGAGGAAAAAATATAAAGATACATCACCTATACACCAACCTCAACACTCAAATCACATTACAACTTGTAAAGTCCTCACTGCTAGAAAAGAGGAGTTTTCGGGAGGGTAAAAAAAAAAATTAAAAATCACTTTCAGTCCAATGAAACTGATCAACAATACTGAATTCAGCTTCAAAACTGAATTCCAGAGGAGGATTGTGTCCCGTGGAATCATGTCCTGCTCCCCAGCTAACCCAGCTCCCTCTGATTCCTCCTGAAAGGCAGGTGGTCTTCTGTGGTCTATCTTCACACTCAGGACTGAAAGCATGACACTCTTAAAGCATGCCTTAAGGGACTTGTCTTTGTTCACCATAACAAGGAAACGTGAAACAGCTGAGAAAACGGCTTTTGAAATTACTCAGTCATTTTTTGCTTTCTACTAGACCTTCCATAATGTACATCTCATATATAATTTTATCATTAATTGTTAAGTTAGCTACTCCATAAAGGGTTCAAAAGATAAGACTGACGGCAAGAAGGGGTGCAGGTGACAAAATGACAGATCTTAAGTAAGCATTTTCCATTCTGGAAAAAACTGAAAACAGCAAGTCCTTTTTCTCCCCTTTCCCTCTCTTAATGTGCCTAAGAGGGAAAAAAATAAAATAAAAAAAGGAGAGAGAAAAAAGAAAGAACATGAACCCTAAGGAAACATGTATCCTTCGGGGGAAACCACAGTTCTGTACAACATGTTTTTTTGCCTGAACAACTGGAATAAATAACACAGTATTTTCTACCTTAATTGCTCTGGAGGCTGAAGCAATCATGCTTTTCAAGAATTTTCCTGTACAGAATGTACTTGCTATTTCCTTTGGTTGGGTTATACACCTTCACCGTGGTTAGCTGGATCCTGGGATTTCAGTGTGGGTGACATCACAGATTTTCCAAAGGAAAATGTTTACAATACAGATATCCTATGATGAGACATATACCTGAAACAGTTTCCTCTGTTAACTCCTGAAATCAGTTCAGAAAACAAGTATGTTCTTCTTACTAACAAGATCAAAGTGTTTTTCCTCTGAAAACTGTGTTATTTGCGAGCCTAAGAAACAATGGGAAAGATAACACCAATACTTGTAGAACTACTCAGCCTTCACATACAAAACACCTTCTCTTGTGATCATATTTTAAGAACTATGTAAGATTAATATATACAGAATTATGATGCATCATTGCACTATTGATTCTGTATTAATTAAGCTCTTCAGTTCAAAGTACATAATATTTCCTGGGTGCTGAAGGACCATACTTCTTCCTACTGAACCCCCAGGATATTCTTTCCATTAAGGTTCTATTGTCAAAACAGCTGACCAAAGAAAGAAACAACCAACAAAAGCATGCTAATGATTTCCAATTTCTTGAAATACAGGCATTATGTCCAGATATGCAAGACAATTTGTGTAGGTATTCCAGCAATTCATTTCACACTTTATAGAAAACAATGTCTCTAAAACCAAAAATACTCCAAATTACATAGTTGAAAGTTTAGTCTGAAGAGTTGGGGGTGGGGGGGATTCAGTCAAAAGTATCAGCTGATCACCATTCTTTAAAATACAGAAGTATTATGATTACGTATAATTGATGCTGGATTAATAGCATAGATGAAAAAAAAAAAGAGACCCTGTAACAAAACACAACAGCTTTTTCTACAGAAGTTCCACATCCACTTGTTTTTCAAAGTATTTAGTATGAAGTCATTCTAGTAGTATACATTCTTTTTCAATTAGCAAAGGATGCTTATTGATGCCAATTAACATAATTCTGAAATATAAACTCAAACACTGATACACTGAAATCAGTGAAAATGTCTCACTAAGCTAAAAAGAATAAATAATTAAATCTCTCTTTAAAGAGCTGACTTCAACACAGCTCAGAAGCATGCATGTTTTCCTGACTACTTTAACCCCATGTGTACTAGTTTTGGGCATGTAAAAACAGCCATTTTAATACAAAGATATGGACTGTATTCCTCAGAGAAGCAAATTTTCAAATCCACTTCCTCGAATCATTTCTATGGAATACACCAGTAAACTCTGGAAGTACATGTAGCAAAAAAACTATTGTGTTATAGTAAACAGAATACTTGAATCTTTGAGAGAATAATTCACCAATACTCCAGTTTGTGACAGAAATATTAGCAATAAAACCCGAGCACCAACACTCATCAGAATGCAAATGGCACCACCACTGAATATAGTTACTTATTTTTAAAATACAGGAATACATTTTAAATTATTAAAACTCTGCTCTTCATGTACCTTAACTTAATCACATGACTACTTTAAAAGAAACTTTAGTTAGATCTTATATTTTTCCAACTCCCAGGCTTGCTATTTCCAAGTTTCTACACTAATTACCTACCAAGTCAGAAGAATCACATTCAAATTTCTCAGTGCTTTCTTACCTAGAAGAAATTCGGAAATAAATTAAAACCTGAAGAGAATCTGTGACAAGGAAATACCAGAATGCATATGTGCTGATGCATCATATGTTCAGAAAGGCTTTCTTCTTGCTTTAAGTAATATAACTGAATAAACTAAACAGACACCTTTTCAGACTGGTTATTTATTTTATGATAGAAATAGTACATAATTCAAAAATGTTCTCTAAGTGGGAGTTATGGAGCTGCTCCAATGTTATAAAATTCTCAAGAACAACTTTAGGAATACATTTTAAAGTGAAATTTAAAAAGGAAATTTGAGGAGTTAGTCATCCTGATCATTTTACAACAATGACTAAACAAGCAACTTTGTCCATGGGACAAATAAAATTTGGTGTCCTTTATTTTATGACTAAATGATCACACTGTATACTATTTTCATTGTATAAGTGATTGATGAGAAATATAATGATACTAGGAGAGAAAGAAAAAACAAACAAACAAAAAAAACACAACACGGACCCCATCAAAAGGACTATAATAAACTGGTTAGAAAGAAAAAATTCTAGACAGTTGCTAGTATTTGAAATTGGTCACTTCCAAAAATATACTATTTGAATATTAAAAGCCTTAAAAGAAGGCTGAATCACTTATGACTGGTATTCTTTAATAAATGGAACAAGGCAATCTGGAACTTAAAGCACAGGATTTGACAGGTGTATCTATGTAATCTGTAGGAATTTCTCAAATACAGCACATTTGCCTGTCTGCTGGATAAATCATGCTGTAGAAAGTATTAATCACAATTCTTTCAGTGTTGCCCAATGCTATTTCTAGATATCCACCAAGAAGTCCTCCAGATTCTAGATCACAGAATAAACATCTTAGAGGCAACTTCTGCCTTCCAAAGTGTGCATCTGACACCTTCCCCAAGAAAAACAGCTCCAGAAGTGCACTTCACAGTACGAACTCTACACAGATTCGCCCACCACAACTGGTACTAGAAGTATCCAAGGCCACTTCAGCAGAGTGTTAAGCTTTTTGACAATTATCTGCCACGTGTTCTTCCTCTTTTATTTCCATTCCCTCTCATGGGATGAACTGTAAATTCTGCATAACAATTAACTTTTGTTGGTAATAAGCTACTTTTTTTTTTTTTTTTAATTGTTGCGTTTAATTAATCTCTCCATATTTTGTTGCTCTAGGGGTGATTACATTAGATGAAGGCAAAGCTGAAAAGTGTAATTTACAACTGGAGAAGATTTCTGATGATCCTTAATTTCCTGGGGCAGAAATTCCTACTTCATGCTCGGAAATAAGCCTTTGAAGAAATGTGCTTTAGTCTTGTGACAAAAATGTTCCACTGAGCTCGAGGAAAAGATTTGTTAACTGCTGTCCTCATTCCAAAGCTTTATGCACTTTTAAAATAAACTGGGAACAGGGCTTTTAAATAACTTGAGAAAATATGAACATGACTTAGCCTTCTACAGGAAATCTGTACAGAGAATAGAGATCAGGTTAGCAAGCAGGTTAATACATTTAATAGCAGAAATTCATGCTACATTATTTTCTACTAGGTGGCTTTCCCCCCCCCCCCCCCAAGGGGGGAGCACACTCCAGAACCGGATAAAACTTTTCCGGCGCGAAGATAGGAAAAGTGGACAAATTCTTCCTGTCACCGGGGACGGCGGGGAGCCTTCTTGACAAGTGCAAACTATTTCATATTAATTTACTGGTATTACTATAAAGCAGTTCAGTGACAATGAGCTACCAAAAGGAGTATCAGTGAAGTAGGATGGGCCCTTGCCTACAGGAATGCTTATCTGCAGCCAAAGGAAACTATGTGGTGGCAGCAGCAGCATCTCAAACTACTATTCCCTGTTTACCCCCACAATTCCTGACCTGTTTGAACTCATCTCCAAGGAGATGATAGTTTCTAGGTTTGTGAAGGCGCTCTGAACATCACCAGTTGTGTGCTCTTAGCACTTGCTCTGACAGCATGCTCTGACTTTGCATCCATTGTCAGCGGAGGTGAGGATGCAAAAGGGGAGCACATGTGAGGCAGTTTAACTGAAGCAAAGACAAAGGGGAATGAATGGTCAAGTCAGACAAGCATCACAAGCCTCAGGGCAGGCTCTGAATCTCTGCCCAAACTCCTGTGCAGATGCCCAAGCAATGCTCAAGTCCCTGTTGTCAGTTTCCCAGATCTCCATACCTGAAGCTACTACTTTAAGGCATCTTGGCCTCATCTCTTTCAACAGCATATGCATACCTTGAGCTTCTTATCTTAGATCCTCATCAATTTTCCTAGAGGTTATATGCTGCCATTGGCAAAAATGAGACAGAGAACTGCCATTTGTGGAACTACACACAAAAGATTTGGTCAGGATAGAAGTGCATTTTCTGAGGGTCCTTCATTTGTTCATCTCCCTGTTCTGTCCCACCCAGACAGACTTACAGTTGTAAAGACATGATTTTAACACATTTACCTATTAACAACACCACCTGGGGTAATTATTTTTTTTTTTTCAGAGGAATATGAGAAGATGACAATGAAATTTCTGTCCTCCACCTACTGATTTCAGGATATTAAGTCTATATATTGTAAATGTTCAGCCTTTCATCCAAAGACTCCATCCTAAATCCCACCATTCTAAACATGTTAAACTGCGTCCAGAATGCTTTGTAGGTAACAAAAGCCAACATTCCCATGGATTTTTTTAAAACAGATAAAAATTAGTATTTAATTGTACTTTTAATTGACAATATATTGGTATAAAATGGTATAAAATTATACTGTTATGCAAAAAAACAACTTATGTGTTCTTTTTCCATGGTATTCAGTCTTCAACACAAAAACCTTATTTTTGTTAATTTGTTTTCCTGGGTTTTTCCCATCCTAAATGGAAGAAGACAAAAAAAGTTTATCCTCTCTCCCCTTTCCCTTGGGAATTTTTTTGCTGAGATATATTATGCTTGCATTTTTTAAATACTTTTCCTCTGGAGACAGGCTTTGCATTTCTGTTATTTTTTTCTAGTATGTTTTTCTATGGAGGTCTACCTAATTATTTTTTTCTCTTTAAATGTTGCAATTAATTCTCCTCAAATTTAGCTTATGTTTTTACACAGTAGTCCTTGGCACTAACATTACTGCTATTGTAAGTATGATTATCTAAACATAGGAGAAATGTAGTACTGGCAGAAAGAAGCAAAATATTTTCTAAATCATGAAGCTTTCAGACACGTAACCCTTTACTCAAGTTTGAGAACCAAGGCAGGAACCTTCAAGCTAAGTGTAAGTTAAGATCAATTTTGAGTTTAATTTACACTATGTTATTATACAGTTTGAGAGAAAAGGGTGCTTAGCATCCTATTACAGGTCTGAACTGCATGCACATATCCTTCAGGATTTGGTTTTGGTTTTGCTTCCTTTGTCTATAGACTGCTGAATATATTGCTGGGAGGCCACGGATGGCACGTTGCTCCTCTGGACATCCTGAGGGAAAGAACATCACCTGTCCTCATGAGCCTGTGAAGACAAATATCTGATTTTGGCACCTCCCAGTTGTTTTGCTTATACTACTGATAAACTTGGGAACAGCCTGCTTAAAATACAGTAATAAAACATGCTGAAGAGAGGCAGAAGATAAACATAAGACAAGTTCTTACTGTATTCTTATATATGTGCCTTACATATTCAGTCACTGGATACAAAGCTGAACCCACTTGGCAAGACTGCAGCTTGAAATTTGAAACAAATTCCCCAGATACTGCTGAACATTGACTCTTGTGCTTCCTCACCTTCTAGCAATTCCACTGGGAACCCGTAGAATTTTGCCAAAGGGAGTTTCAAAGTTATCCACAAATTGCAGTTAAGAGCAGAAAAAGTATTAACTAATCTCCATCTCGGAACAAATTTAACAGCATTAGACACCATCTAGTGTAGATCATCCTTCTTTTAGTTTATGATAAATACAGTTATAGCAAAAGTTATCTATATGTATACTTCTGAATAATAAACATTGTCATTTAATCACTTTCTGTGCAATTCATTTTTACCATAGCTTTAAAAAACAAAAGTTACACAGAGTTTGACACATTTCATTTTGATTATCTTTAAAATAAATAAATAAATACATATATACATCTAGTAGGGAATGAGAAACAAAAAACCCCAAGTCCATTCTGACAACATTTTCAAGCCTTACATCAAAAAGACTTGCATATTAGAATATGGTAACTAATGAAAAGCCAGAAATCAAAGGGACTGATAATGTACAGAAAGCAGAATAAAAACAAGAAGAAAACAGTTGCTTTTTCTCTCTGTGCTTAAATTGTTAAAGAATTCCTCTTCATGAATAAAAATTTTAAAATATAATAGAATGGAGAGCAGCTTGGTAACCCTGCATTTGTTTTTCTATAAATAGAATAATTACATAATTCAGTGTTCTGGACTCCACTCCCACACAGAACAGAGGTATCAGAGCACTACCACTCCCGGTAATACTAATTACAGATGTACCAACTCCATGAACATATATTCTTATCTTTTATAGCAGCAGCACTAATTACAAACAACTACAAATCTTATCTGTTACACTCATATTTATAAAAGCCTTTCTGCTTTCAACATACAATTTGTTTTACTGGTTTTGTTAGTTTCTCAGATGAAGCACTGGGACTGCAAGTCAGAAGCTCAAGTCCTTTTAAATTGTTTCCCTTACTTTAAACTTTTTGATCCTACAACTTAACATTTAGAACATGCATGTATAATTATCTTTAGGCCAACTGAAGATCTGCTCACTGAAAAAAAGGGGTCTCAAAAAGAACTGTTTAAAATTTCATTTACACTGGTAACTAAAGTTAAAAAATTGGACCCGTATATTTTCCACATAATCCTGCAAATTGCAAAATTCTGAGAACATTCACCTAAGCTAAAGCCTCAAAATGAGAAAATAAATTTAAAATTAACCTTTATATGAGTTCCAGTAGATATTCACAGAAGTGGTTTTGTTCTATCCCTGTAACTTTTATAATTAATTCATTTCTTTTTTGCTTATATTTACACTAAATCAAAAGACAGTTAGCTCCTCTGTTTTATTATTTGAGGCATGCTATATAATATCTGGTGTTCTACACAAGAATAAAGGATGACTACTAGACAAAGAAAAAAAAAAAAAAGGCAAACAAGAAAACACCACAGAGAAAGGTCATCCATATCAGGTCATGCACATCCATGAAAATCTGATTTAAATTTGATTTTGAAAATTTAAATTCTAGATACTATTGTTTAGTCATAGGTCCTTAGGTCATCCAGGCAGAAATCCAAGAGCTGAGCTGAACTGGGCAACTGGAACTATGTAGCCTGGGCATGATGTTGCTTTTCTGACCCAAAGTGGAATATCTGCACTCTGATGATAAGGCAGTGCCTCCATACACTTAATTTTTTTGCTCAGCCTTTACGAGCTGGCTGAACCAATGGAACAGACGAAAAATATCAAATAACTCCTAAATATGTTATTATGATGTGCTTGTATTATAAAAGCAGAAACTGAGATAAGATTTACTATATCATTGACAGTACAAGATAGACAAGGTGACAGACCTGATAACTTTTAAGTACAGAGACCAGAAAATATGAGAAAGACAAATATCCCCTTTTACGGGAAGTAAGCAGAGAACTAGAAATCCTAAAATTGAATATATACTTAGTTTTAAAAGTGGCTAGCTCTCAGCTGGCATTAATTATTGCACTTCAAATTCACTAGACACACTGAAATATTTCTTCTCAGATAATTTGCATGCTATCACATAGGAAGCATGAGGAAAAGTCAGGAACTAAACTGAGATCTGTAATTGCATATATTACATTAGCAATATTTGTGTTTAAAGTCAATAAAACAGTCCTATGCCTTAACAGTTTTATTTTTGCGAATAAAGCTATGGATTATAAAAATTATCACTGATAATCTAGTTGCCCAAACTACAGGACTTGAATTAAAATTCAGCGACTGCCATATACAGCTAGTTTTAGTTAATACACCATTAATTAAAACAAATAGTTCAAAGGAAGTAGATACTGCTGAGGAAACATTATCACTTACAAATTTAACTACCTATACCTAATAACGTCACCATTCTGGAAATCTGTGGCTGTTTTCAAATTACTTGAGTGTGTGTACTGTGGTTTGTCCCAGGGTTCTTCCTGATTTTCTAGTCACCCACACTGGAGACCTGTTTGGAAAATGTCATGGCTCCCATCCAATTCCAGAAGCTCCATTCCTTTTCCACAGAGGTCGGCCAGGTGGCAAGCCCAAGATCTATCCAGAATGGTGCTGGGAGGAGGCTCCCAGGGCCTCAGCCTATACCCCAAAGGACAGAAATGCTCATAATGTATACACTTCTCTTTCTCAGTTAAAGCACCCTAAATAAAAACAAGATGGAGAATCTGAGCAATGTGCATTAGGGTACAAACCAAATACAGATCACCTAGTCTCCAGTCTTAACTGATGTGCTGTCTTTCCCCTTAAGGGAGGAAAGGGTATACAGCTTAAACAGAGTAAGGAGAAATAAAGAAAAAGTTGTTGTTACTTGAAATATAAAATGGCAAAATGCCAAATACTCTTTTCAGAAGCAAATGAGAATTCAGTGCATTTGGCCTTTTTCAGACTTTGTGCTTCTCAGATACACAAAACAAAAAGTTATTCAAGAGATTATTATAGATCTCTAACATTTACTAGTCATTTCCAGTCCTCAAGGTTCCCAGGAACCAACTGCATCACTAGACTTAGCTTACATTTCTTAAATTGGCACAACTAAAATAAGCAAGTTATTTCTTTTGGCATCTTAGAAGTATTAAAAACAGAGTTAGCGTAGCTACACAATTCACTGCAAAAATACCCTATCATATGTACAACATCAAATTGTTTCCTATTTTCATTTTTCTTCAGGATAAGTATACTGAACATTATTGCTATTATATCTTGTTAGCATTTTAGAACCCTACCTATGATCAAGGTGAAACTATGAACATATGTATGTTTCTATGGACACAAATGAATATTCTGATGAAAATAAATAACGTTTCATATCACC
This sequence comes from Megaceryle torquata, assembly GCA_024611175.1. Classification (NCBI taxonomy): domain Eukaryota; kingdom Metazoa; phylum Chordata; class Aves; order Coraciiformes; family Cerylidae; genus Megaceryle; species Megaceryle torquata. The sequence continues at coordinate 6,667 of JANIJG010002837.1, read as the reverse complement.
TTGCATATTTCTCCCCTATTTTAATTATTCATAAAATTTATCTAGCCCTTTTAATAATGGGTGTCAGCAATAATGGTAGTGAACCTCTTACAACAGTGTTGCTTAATTAATTACTAAGTCCAATCTGGCACAGATAATAGATGAGGTAGCTACTTTTACTGATTAGTTGTGAACCAGATAGATCACTCAAGTATATATCTATGCAGTATTCCTTTACTTTATGGCTTTAAAAGTCTATACATATTAACTAAAAAGTTCCAGCAAATAATATTAAAAAATCATGTTCTTTTTCTGCCAAAAAGTTCAAGGGGAGTGAGATTTAACATGTCGTCTTGGTAGTCATAATCCTAGATAATACTGTATTTACTGATGTTTAAAATTTTGGATGTACAAAGCTTTCCTAGTCAAAGCAGTTACTGTACTAGCAGCTTCAAAATACTCCAAAAGCCCCAAAATACTTTACTGAAAATAGCAATCTTTGCCTGTTTGGCAGAGTCAGCAGAGTTATGCATATTTTTTAGATATATCAAATGTTGCAAAAACACATCTTCTCTTTTATGGGACATCACGATTGCTCCATTTGTGGTAAATTTGCCCTGGGACACAGCATTTTACAAAGAAAATTGCATTACAATGGCCCACATTGTGCCATCTGTTTTAAGAAAAACTCTCCAGTGATTTCTATGAAGAATAGTCTTTAAAAAAAAAATAAAAATAAATGGAACAAGATGTCCCAAAGTACTTTTTTACCTAGCTTAATACTTTTGTCAAAGAAGATTCTGAAAAAATCAGAAAGCTGTAGCATTACCCTTAAATTATCTGTTTAATCTTTATCTACTCCCAAACAGGTAAGAAGGTAGATGGACTGACGTGTGGGACAGCTCCACTGCAGCAGAGATCAATGAGGATCTCCATGACATGGGGGTTGCATGGGAAGTCCCAGCTTTCTGAGGAGGTGAGTCCTGCTGGCTCCCTTCCCTTCCACTAACACCCCCCATCAGTAGCACTCTGTACCACAGCAGTGCAACAGCCAACAACATCATCCATATCAACAAAAGTGAGCAGGCACGGGGGCATGGACCTCGAGAGACCAGACAGCCATGAGCAAAAAAGTTTGGAATCTTGACAGTCTAACATTACGCTCACATTTGACCCATATCATCTCAGATACACTGCTAACAGTGTGGATGCCACAGCCACAGAAAAAACTGGGACACACCCACACCCCCCCCCTCTTCAGATGCACTTCACCTGCTCTACAGAACATCAAGAAAAAAGAAAATATTGCCACAAAATGCAACTATAAATTTTGATGCTGTAAGAACACCCTGACTTTTCTTGTTTACTTACTTTTCAGAATAAGATCTCTGTAAAATACCAAAATAATCATAGAGTTCTGATTTAACTCCAAAACAAATACTCTGTTAAGAGACATACTATCCTTATTTACGCTGCACTAGAGCTGTTACTTTACATCAGACACAGAGGAACATCCCCAGAAATTCAAATGGTGAAATCATCTGAAACACCTTTCAAGAGAAAATAACCTTCTGCATTCATACAACTTCATATTATCTCATGTCTGACTTACAAGTAGGACAAGAGCTTCCATTAATGCAATTAAACAGCTATTGTATAAGAATTCCAGTATTTTCGTGACACAACCAATGCTCCTAGGTTATTTGTGGGTTTTTTGTCAAGTGGTCTAGTTGAAAGGTACTGTATCTTTTTATGTGATTGTCCAGACACACAACAGTAACATAGCCAAATGACAGTAAGAGCATTATCACAGAACTTCTAGATTCATTTCACCAGTTGCATAAATTGCTTCAATTTTGTAGACATAGATAATAATACTAAAACACATAAAAGGCATATTGATTCTAAACCCCACCCTCCACACATCACACATAGATATCATTGGTTTTGCAATATGCAGTTCACATGGGTGTTCAGGGTATGGGGTTGGTATGTTTCGGGTTTGTCTGAATAGCAATGAGGTAGGGAGAAAAAATTTTTTTCATACTTAGAATTGCTTTAGTCATGGAGATAATGCCCCTGTCTAAATAAGTCCAAACTGGAATACTAGTAAAAAAAGGCACGATGCAAAACTTCATAAAAAATTTCTAACAACTTTATATGAAATCAGAGCAATTCCAACATCAGCACAATAACATATCTTTCTTTCCCTTGTCAAAGAACCTTTTCCCCTTCACATCTCCCAGACATCACAGCCTCCAACTTATCTTTGAGCCCAGTGTGCTTCCTTCTTCTGAGCACCATTTCACATCTCTGTAAGTGGATGGTGCTCAAACACTCACCGCAACATTTTGTTTCTTTTGTGCTCTGGAATTCACCAAGGGCTTAGTTCATGCCCTCAAACAAAAAGTTCCTTAATCTACCCGTTCCAAAGCCACAGCACATTGCCTCGCTCACAGACTAAAAGCTGTCCTGGCTCCTCTCACCCTTGAGGAGAAATGTGCCCATCTTGAACCTTCCACCCTCCTTTCTCACACTCTTGTACCTCCTTCCAAAGCACAAGAGGACCTGGTTGCAGCTGCAGTGTTTCTATTCTGGCTGTGCAGGATGCAATCACAAGGCTTCCACTCGGGTCATAAGGTTTTCAAAAAAAACACAACAGCATTTCCAGAGCATCTCTCAAACCCACACAACTATTTCCCACTGTTCATTTACCTACCAGGACAATGATTATAAGCATCATTCTCACACATGCACACAAAAAATAAAAAAGCAGACAGGGACAGATTTTATTTGATTGTGTGTGGTTGTTCCTACCAACTTTTTTCTGCCACTTTGCTCTGTCAGTCAATCTGTTGTCTGGTCTCACAAATCATCTTTTAAACAGTAGCATTTTGGCTCTCTTCAAGAAATAATCATCACGGAGTGCAATTTCCACAAAATAATACCATCCATTCCCTCATTTAAAAAGCAAAGACTGACTCAACACTGACCATCTTTGCCTAGGACCTGCTCACTTTTACACAGTGATGAAATCTGAGCTCCAGTACTTCGTAAATAGGAGCACAGCTTGACTTTCTGCGTATCACTAACTATTGTAATCATCCAAAGTAGAACAGTAAATATTTTGGAATGGAAATACACCCAAAACACTCTGAAATAAAATGCAAATGAAGCATGACTGTGCACATGACAATCTGTAACATGACAATCTGCCCACCGCTATTCAGATGCTAGCAAACCACTTTCCCTTATACTGTGTCCATAGGAACCAAACCCAACATTCACAGTAATTGAAAGATCACGGTTAAGTCAAATCTGGAGCACAGGCCACATGGAGGCATCCTGAATTTTTACTGGAATTCCATTTAATGGAGGAAAAGGGGTTGGGGTAGGGAAGCCCTCGCCATCTGTTCAAGGCAGTAAGTATTTGAAAAGAAAGTTACAGATTTTATAAATCTCCCTCTTTTTTTTCCCATTTATTTCCTACACACACCAGCTCTCCCCAGTCTTTAGAAAAAGGGGGAAAAAAAACCAAAGAACAAACCTCAACCTAACCAAAAACCCAAATAATAAAAAATACCCAAGATTAGCTTACTGCCTGAGTAGAAATCCAGTTTCTCTCTGCTGCAGTCACCTCCACTAGAGTCCCCACTGGCAGAGCCGTATCAGCCTTTGAGATCAGCCCAAGCAGCTCCCACCTTCACTGTTCCTAATCCCCAGAGTGCACACTCAACATTCAGTGGAAAAGAAAAAGCAGGAACAGCTCAAAGACATTGAAAGTGAGGAGGCAGCAGCAGAGATGTAAAAAACAGGGCTGCAGCAGCAGTGAGAGGATGTAAGACAGGGGGTATAAGACAGACATGGTTGGAATTTTTCTTAGCTGCTCTTTTGGTGGACAACAAGCTAACTGCACTGAGCTCACCTTCTGTCATACATCTCACTGAATCAAAGATAAAGGGTCTAGGAAGAAGCTTATACATGTAGATTAACATCTTCATTTCACAAAACTGTTCTACATATCACTGAACATGTATTTCCATTTAGAATTAAAAAAAAAAAAAAAGATATATAACTGTTACTAAAGCATTCCTTAGATTATATTAGTATGTTTCCAAGATTATATTAGTATGTTTCCATACTTCTAAGATTCTTACCACCATGGCACCAAAGAAACAGAAAAATCTGTTGTATAATGAAAAATCAATTAATAACATAGAGCAGAATAGAGGAACAACAGTATTCAAGAGCAAAAGGGCCGTATCTAGAGACCAATGACTGAACTATTCATTTTGTAAGAATAGTTCCCACATAACAAGATGCAGGCAAGTAGTAAAATAATTTTTAAAAGTTTGAGCACATTTTTCTTGTACTAAAAAAATTTAAAAATTTGCATTATATTCACAGTTGCACATGCATCTTCTTTTACATGCAAGCCTATTATGTGGAAAATAACCTAAAGATATGAAGGTTATAAAACTAATTAAGTATCAGCTCCACACATCTTCTGGTTTCAGTTCTCTGGAATGAATGAAGTTATGACTGCAACAGGGCATTTCAAATACATCTCACTACCAATTCCCATGTTACTGACTGCAAATCACTTAACTGAAGCCTCTCTCAGGGACTACGTACCATGATCTGCACGAGTGAAATTCCCACGTACATCAACACCAGCACTACACACCGAAGCAAAGCCATTTATCATTACAGAGGCATGAACTCAACTTGGTCTAAATCCTAAAATATATCAATAATATCAATCAGTAGGTTAGAAGCTGCTTTGCATATGCTTTCTATGCATCTGCTGTGAAGGCCATAATACAAATTTAGCTTAGAGAAAATAAACTTGATATGTTTTTGCCAAAATACCCACAATACTGGAGGTCACATCTCAACAGTCAGCATTTTATGATGCACTGATTTTATACTATGCCATTTTTTCTTCCAAACTTCCAAGTATAGGAAGCATTGCTCCATCTACCTCAATATTTTCATAATAAGTGCACAAAAAAAAAACCCCACACAAACACCACACCCCACCCCACACAAAAAGAAACATCCAAAACTAGTAACAGGAATCTTAACAGCATCAAACTTCCTCACTTACTATTCCCTTGCTTTATCATATTCACCTTTGCAAGTTCAGATCCACAGAATAAAACACTGTCATTTTATAGTCTTCGGTATTCATTAATCTTACTAGCCCAGAATATCTCGGTAGTTATTACTGAATACATATATTACTGAGCTGAAATCACTTTGAGTCCCTTGAAATGCAAACTTTTGTACTGTGCATCTGACAGGATGGCACCAGTCTATCTCATTAGTTCAGATAATATTTCACTTAGATACGCATATGAATCATGATTCATGTCACAAAACTGTAATTCCTACTAAAAGTATTCAAGAAATTATGTAATGCAAAGCAATATACTGTATTATTCATAAGTATTATTATTTACAAGCATTGCTTGTAAGTATGAGCACTGCATACAGAATAATTTATGGGAAATGGTTGTTTGGTTTTTTTTTCAATTAAGCATGACCACCAGCTTCACAGAAGTACAACTCTTGGAAACAGACCCCCAAGTGAGAATAGTCACACTTTAAGTAAGAGGTAATATTGTTCCCATTTCCTTCAATATTTAAATTTAAAATAGCAGACCTTTGAAAAATGTGACAGCAACTGCTTTGCTTAAATATATTAACAGATGAGCACAGAAGGCGTACAAAAATAACCAAAGTATTATGTTTTATTCCAAACTAAAATTATCTCAGTATTTTGCTCTCTCTCTTCTGCTAGCATTATTGTTTTAAAGTCTTAGTCTTGTATTATAAATCTTCAGTTATTTTTTAGATTGCAAGGAGAAATTCTGTGGCTTGTGGAGAAGTGTGCAGAAGATGCTCAGCAAACACCAACAGAATGAAGCATCTGTGACATGGTTTCCGGAGGCTGTAAAAAACTAGAGTCTGTAAACATCTAGACACAATGATCCCCACGATTCCAGCTCCATGTTCCCATTGCTATATTATTCAATTAAAAGAGGATTTCTTTTATTATTTTTGTTAATAATAACAATATTGTAATATAAAGTAAAACGAAGTTCAACAAGACCAAATGCAAGGTCCTCCATCTGCGTCAGCACAATCCCAAGCACCAATATAGGCTGGGCAGTGACTTGATCGAGAGCAGCCCTGAAGAAAAGGACTTGGGGGTACTGGTGGATGAGAAGCTCAACATGAGCTATCAGCATGCTCTTGCAGCCCAGAGGGCCAATTGCATCCTGGGCTACATCAAGAGAAGCATGGCCACCAGGTCGAGGAGTACTGCGTCCAGTTCTGGAGCCCCTATTAAAAGAAGGATATGGATGTGCTGGAATGTGTCCAGAGAAGGGCCACGAGGATGATCAAGGGGCTGGAGCACCCCTCCTATGAAGACAGACAGAGAGTTGGGGTTGTTCAGTCTGGGGAAGAGAAGGCTCCAAGAAGACCTTATTGTGGCCTTCCAGTATCTTAAGGGGGCCTACAAGAAAGCTGGGAAGGGACTTTTTTAGGCTGTTGGGCAGAGATAGGACTAGAGGCAATAGATTAAAACTAGAGATAGGTCAATTCAGGTTAGACATTAGGAAGAATTTCTTCACCGTGAGGGTGGTGAGACACTGGAACAGGTTGCCCAGAGAGGTGG
>JANIJG010002836.1:91115-103929 GCA_024611175.1 Megaceryle torquata | reverse complement strand
ATCCCTGCGTGCTGATTTACAAATCAGCAGGTGAAGGTTTCCCCTTGCAGCATCCATTCCTCAGGGGGAACCTTGGAGGAAATTGGGACCATTCATGTTGTTGAGCAGGATGTGAGGGCTTCAACCTGCAGGTTTGCACTAAGTTTATCTCATAAAAATAAATCAGATCCAGGCTTCACTGAGCCAAATCCATCTGTGGGACTCACTGCTGCTGGGTGAAAGGAAAAATCAGCAAGATTCTCTTTTTTTTTTAAGGGAAAAGCTTTTCAAACAAAAAAACCAAACAAACCAAGACAGATGTAAAGGATAAAATCCAGATACTGCAGGTTGTAAATGCTGGAGAGGAGGAGAAATAAAATATTGGGGTGGGAATATGGTTTTTGCCAGGATATTTCCATTATATGTGATGGCAGAGCTGTTTGTACATGGTCTGAAGTACAAGTGGATGCTCTTTGCATGGGATGCTTTGCTCGTCTGACCATGGAAATGCCTTGATGTGCATCCCAACCTCCACACTGAGACTGAGGACCTGATCCTTCTCTAAGGCAGGATCAAAAAACTTCAAATGAGGTTCTTTAAAATGCAGGTGTCTTGAAAACCAAAGCTGCAAATCCAGACTCTGGGTCATCAAGAACCAGAGTTAATTTAGAAGAAACTCCACTGCAGTGATAGTGCAACGGTGCCTCGAAGGTGAGCTCAGCATCTTGGGCCACTCATTTGCTTCTAATTTCAAGGCAGAGGGAGAAATTTAAATGAAAGGGGAGGATGAGAGGTGGTGTTGTTACCTCGACCCGAATCTTTTGTATCTCTGACAGATTTCGCTGAGATTCAACCCACACATTGATGAAGCTTTCCTTCCTCAATAGTTTTATTCTCTTCCATGCTGCTGTAGATAACTGATTACCACCAAAAACCTCTTTATTCTTCAAGCAAGACTCATTTCCTACTACCTTTTTAGACCAAAAGGGCATGGAAAAATAATAAGCACTGTGCACTGTGCTCACGTTAAGAACCGTGATTATCCTTTTGTAGTGCTGGAGTTGGTATTTTCTCCACACTGGTGGTTTATTTTAAGTGCATCTCTTTTGAGGTGAGAAATGGGTGTTTTCGCTTGAAGTAGATGGAGAAGAGCAGTCAGAGCTAGTTAATCTTCCTGGGAAAGTGAGGGTCTGTGGCTGTGGGGGGGGGGGGGGTGTCCAATTTGAAGTCATTGGGTCTTTACCATGGATGCATGACTCTTCCAGCCTAGATTGAAGGAGAACTTCTCCATCACCCCAGGGTTAGCCAAATAATACAATTCAAGCTGGCTTCATAACGCCCACCTGATGACTTTTACAAAGTCAGGCCCGAAAGACCCAGTGTGGCTTCAGCACTCACACATGGCTACAAAACTGCATTAAAAAAAAATCAAATCAAAGCTGGTAAGAATTATATTTCTAGTTGTATAACTTGATTTCTTGAAGTGACTTTGGAAACATGGATGGAGATCATAGATCTTTGTTAATATCATCCAGATTTGAGTCTGAATGCCAAGTAGGACACCATAAAAGGGTGATGAGGGGCAGATACAGCTTGCCCAGTGTTCAAAAAACAAGCTGGTCATGTGCATAGGTCACCTATGTATCTCACTTCCTTCAAGACCTCTTTCTGCATCTTCATTCATTGCATGTTTTCAGAGAAAAGAGCAAAACTACTTGAACTGCATCACCTCTGCCCCGTCTCATCCTCTTCTACTTGCCATTAAAGTGTCAATATTTTGAGCCCTGTTTGATGACACTCGCAAGGTCCTCACACCACCCTGGGCTGGATCAACACCTGCCAATTCTTCACCGCCGGGGCGGGGACGAGGGTGTCAACCTGGCGGAGATGCACAAAGACGCTGCAATGATAATAAATTGGCTTGTCAAAGAGGAGGGCAGATTTGCTATTAATGGAAATAATAGTAGATTACATGGGCTTTTGTCACACAATATAATCAAAGGCAGGATCAAAGGGAGGGAATATAGCAAATGGTTAGCAGGCAAGACATGCTAATGAGATAAAAACGCTAGCCTTGCCACCTCTCCGAGCTTCAATCGAAGGATAATTGATACTAAATAATGTAATTTTGAGCTGTGGTGAAATGCACTTAAAACCAGCAGACAAGGCTGTGAAAATGTTTTAGTTTTTCTGTTACTCCGCTGTCATTTCCATCACTTCTGGTTTGGTTTGTTTTTTTTTTTCATTCCGTGTGGCAGCTGATTGTGCGTGTGGGAGCGGATAGGGGAAGAGAAAATAAGTGAAAAAACCCCAAACCCTACACTGGTGAAATACCAGTACATTTACACAGCTTTAACTTTGGGATGTAAAGCTCTGACTCTGTACTAGGTCACCATCAATTCATCTCTGTTTGGGTTGGTGTGTTGAGGACAACCCAGCGGTAGCACCGGTGCTGCGAAGTCCCCAGGGATGACACCGTTGTGCCACCTCCACTGGCACCACGATGCTTTTAAGGCAGCAGCTTCAGCTGCTGTTGCAGACTGCCACTTGGAATGCAATTTGAAAACCAACGGTGATTTCAACGTAAACCAATGTGGTTTAAGTGATTCTCCAGCAGTAATGCAATGAAGTGCAAAGGTTTGGTGTGCCGTGGTGTCAGAGGGATGCTGTTTTATTCCCTGAAGCCACGTTGGCTGAAGCTCCACTGCATTTCAGTCAGCTCCATCTAGCCTGAGGAATTCATGATAGTCTAAAATACTTTTTCCCCTGGGAAACTTTTGCATCACCAGCTTTATGGAAAAATCAAAATGCCAGAAGACATACCTTAAATATTTCTTCACCCTTCCTATTTATTTTAGAGCAACTCTATCCACTGGCACTATCTGACTTTAAACCTGCCGTCCATGGTGTTAGCAGCTCAAGAATCTCCCGTCCACCTGGTAGGACTCATCTTTTTTGTGTTTCCCAGCCTAATGTGGTACATGAAAGATATATCTGTTAAAGCTGCAAGTACCAGCTCAAAGCGCTCTTCAATCACCACCCAATGAACCCAGCTGTCAGCACAAACTCACCGGAGAGCATCTGGAGAGGGTTAGCAGATGTTGTAAAGTAATTCCCCAAGATCTGAAGACAGCGAGCAGTGCAGGAAGCTGGATATTGCCTGGGGACAGCATGAGAAAAAACCCTACTTGGGTTAGAGCTGGTCAAAACCCTCATCCGGAATGGTTCTTCTCAGGGCAACTTGGGTCAGGGTCTCACCACCCTCAGCATCAACAATTTCTTCCTTCTCTCTGGTCTAAATTTCCCCTCTTTTAGTTCATATCCAGCCCAGAAAGTCCCACTTGTGGAAAAGCTTGCTCAGGAATCACAGGCTTAAAGCAATGACAGCACACACCAAGGTATGAGCATCCCAGCAGGGAAGAGATGTAAATTTATAAATAGAGAGCTGTCATCCTCTGAGGAATATCTTTTTGGAGCTGGAGGGAGAAATCATCATCCCTCCCTTCAGTTAATGACAACCACCAGTTCCCACCAGGCTTTGCTTGGGTAGACTGCCTGAGTATTTTGAACATGTTCAAATTGCAGCAAGGGTCTGGAAGTGTGAAGATACATGAGTGCTTTGATGAGTGGGGTGGAGGTTCTGGGGTCCTGTAATGGCTGCAAAGGACATCAGTGGTGCAGCTGATCCGTGCAAGATCATCCCTTGCTGCCAAGGTAGGAAGAGCTCTGTGACAAAGGCAATGAATGACAAGATAAAAATAAAAATTACATTGGTGGTTGCAGATCTTTTTTTTTTTTTTTTTTTTCTACTCCAGAAGTTCCTTGTGGCAAAATTAATCAAATCAGGATGTTCCCCAGAAACTTTTTGGTTTTGTTTATTTATTGCTATGAGTTTGGCTGAGCAGCTTCCCTGCAGAAAGGAGACTGCTCAGTGTCACGGAAAATAAAGAATGAAAAATAAAGGATCTTTTCTCCTTCATCCCCTTTGCTGACTGATGCCAAAAGCAATTACCAAGGCTAAATTAAGACTAATTTTGCCAGATCACTTCCGAAGAACCTTGGAAGCACTTTTTCACATAAGGATGCCCTGGGGGGTTAGACAACACAGGAAGAGCACATGAGATCCAGGTTCATCTAAGGTACAGCCATAGCAGCAACTCAAGACATTGTCACAGGTGGCAAAGCCAACTGACACTGATGTCAGCACACACGTGAGCTCACATGTCTCTGCCTACATCTGTTATGGAGATGGACTCTAAGCAGCTGGTCTTCTGCAGCTCCTCAGCATCTCCTGTTGAGCATTGTGGTGAAAGTCGATGACCAGAGATGCTGAAATACTAAACTAGAATTTGATGAAGCCAGCACCTTCTTAAAATAAGGTCCAAGCTGTCACGTGAGCTATATGGAGCCCTATTGCAATGGCTCATGCACCTCTTAAGTCCAGCGGGATGTAAAGGAGACAAAGAAAAGCAGAGTCTGAGATGGGATCAAGCTCCTGTCAGCATCATGACAAGTCAGTGACAGGAACTCCATCTTTCTGGATAACACAGCTGTATTTGCAAGATGGCTTTTTATAGATGCCTTCATCTTCTTTAATCATTAAAAAAAGAAAAAAAAAAAAAAAAGAAGTAATAATAAAAGAAATAAAAAGGAAGGCGAAGTGTTCCCGTGCGGATCCAGCGAGGCTCCTGTGCTGTGCTTTGACAATTGCTGCCTATCTGAATTGTCAGCTCACGTATGCGGGGATCATCCACGTTTTTTCACAGGAGATGCTTTGGTCAAGGTTTTGCATACACTGAAGTGTCTCTATTTCCTAGAACAGAAGGATTAGTTTCCTGGGCATCTGATTAGATGGTTGTGGTTGTTATGGGGATGATGGAGGTGAGTGGTTTATGACAATATAAGGAAGGATCCAAGCAGTTTATTTAATTCAGATGTGTACTGTGTGTGTGTTCCAGACACACTGCACAAAAAACCAAGGGTGAACTACCACGAGTCACGCTGCTGATGGAGATTCTCTGCCATTCTTAGTGCAAGGACCTGAGAAGGTACAACAGCCTTCTGCCATTCTTACAAAGGGCAAGAGAGTCACAGAGTCTGGGGTTCCTTTTTTACTGGAGCAAAGAAAGAATGGGGAAAAATGGTTCAACTCAGGCAAGAACTCTTCCTGAATTCCCACTTAATTCGGGGTGGAAGGGGTGAGTCTATTTAAAAATTCTTCCTCTGCTCCTTCTCCCATTCCATTTTCATCAATTCTGAAGTTAAATAATAGCGCTGAAAACACAAAAGCCAAAAGCTACATTTTAATGGCGTTAAAAATAAAACATTTTGAAGCGATTGATGTCTTCCTCGCAATGTTTTTGTCTATAAGGCTTCAGTGGTGGCTTGCATTCAGAATGAGTGGTTTTTTGGGTCTACCCAAGAGGGCATTTCCTAGTAAATCTACTACTGTCTGGAAGGGGGAAAAAAAACCACTGCCCGAGTCTCATTCTCATTGTTTTTTATTTGCTTTTATGAGCACAGTTAAGAGCTGGAGGACAACAGTCACTGCATTGAGTCTGCTCGAGTTGAGAGAGAGAAACCGAGGTGAGAATTTTATATAACTTGCCCGTGGTCATACAGCAGATTCGCTGCCAGACGATGGCTGGGCAAGGTATATTTAGAAATGAGTTAAATAGAGCGTTCAGCCACCCGGGATGGGAGCAGCAGCTCCAAGTGCTGCTTGAAATCTCTCAGTGGCCGCTGTCCCCCCGCAATTCTTTGCATGAAGATGAGTGGCAAATGGATGGAGATATACTCGGGGTGTCCTTGCTCCTTGTTTGCTCTCCAGACGTCTTCCAGGTGACTCATCTGACACGATGCTTGGATGGAGCAACACACAGCAGCCCGAACCTCCTCCAGTTTTGACACTGAGGAACTTTCTTTGCAGAATAAAGTGTCCTGTAGGAAATGTTTTCAAGCTGTGGGAGTTGAAAAAGAGATTAAACATAAAAGAAAGATAAATTGCTACATCTCTAGAGATGTGGTATCTTCACTTGGCCCACGTCTAATGAAGTGGTCAGTATTCCAACGCAACCTTGCAGCCAGCAGCTTTGAATATCAACTTTATTCCTTGGAAATAAGGAGTCAGGAGGACAATGCTGGGGAGTGGGGACAGTGGGAAAGATCCTGGAGTCCGGGACGATCCAATGCTGCTAAAATATTCCTCTTTCTTTCTCTCCCAATCTCTGTTCAAGGATTCTTGGTCAGAGTGAGATGGTCTGCAAACTACAGCTTGTGTGTCATTCTCCGGGGCCTTTTTTGACCTGCTTGTTTGCTCTTTTTTAGCATACAATTTGAAGGTTTCTGGATGAAACTGTCTTTTATTGATCAGGCTGCTCTCAGCTCCTTTCCTTCAGCCCTTCATTAAAGCTGGGATCACACTCTCTGAAGGTGTCCCTCAAGGCTTCTTGCTCATAGAAACCATATGATTATGGCTGAGGCTGTTGGACTTGAGACCACACTTGATGTTTCCCTTTTTGTTTAGTCTGCAGATGCTCTATTTACCATAGATTTTCTTTTCACATTTGTTTTCCTCCGGCCTTCAGAGTGGGGAGGAAAAAGAGGACTCTTGAATTTTCTTTGTTGGCTTCATTGATTAGTGTATTCTGTGTTTCATTTCACTCCTTTAGAAACAAATTTATGTGAGATGGGATTTTCTGGGTTTTTCCTTTAAAGTGGAAAAGGTCATGTTAATTAACCATCCTCATTATGACAAGCAGTGCTAAGGACCAAGTGAAGAATTTGTTCTGTTCCTGCCTTCGTGTGGGAGTTTGTATGATAAGGAGACTCCAATAATACAATCATTGTAATGTCTTCAGACTGTTATGTAAACAGAATAAGATGTCACTCTCTTCTTTTTTTTTCTCCTTTAAATTAAATTATCTGAAGTTTGAAAGAGGAAGGTGGAAATTAACTCTTTAAATACCAGACTTCAAAAAGAGACATTCAGGTAAAAGTCTATTGAAGTTTTCTCTGCCCTCTAAAAGAAGTTACATAAACCAAGTATTTATCAGCTGGAAAAAGCCAGACATTCCTTTCTGGTTTTAAAACCTTTTTGTTCTGCTCATTTGGGGAAGGTGTCTCATTTGAAAAACACCTGCACTCATTTAGAAAGGAATGAATCAGGACAATAAATACTAGCCCCTTGCCATTCATTGGACTGGGAACACTTGAGTTTTATTTTATTTTTGTCTCCTTCCAACTGTAATAAAATAGACCAAAAGAGGGCTATTTTAGATCAATAATCTTTTTTTTTCCCCTCTCCCTTGATATTCCAGGTCAGCTGGCAAATGGAGAATTATTCTTCACACAGTTCTAAAAAGCTCCCGTTATCACCCATCTGAGACAGCCACTTGCCCCAGATAAGGGAACCGCTGTCTGAGCCAATGGGTAATAAAGTGAATTGTGTTTGGAATGAGCAGACGACAGGTTTGCCCTTGACAGTACCTTCTTCCTCGCAGCATCCTAGTCCCATGTCTGGATGCTTCAGCACAGGGATGAGCAGCTCTCGGTCCTTTCCGATTCCCTTTATTCACCTTATTTTTTTTTTTTTTCCCCACTTGCTTTCAGCCCGAGCCTTTCCTGCCATGCTGCTCCGTGTCAGAAATTCATTAACTAACTTTGCATTTTGATGGTAGACGTGGAAATGCCATCTGCTACCCAACGGCTGTGCTTTCTCATCTGCCCAGATCCTGCCGAACCCCGCCAATGTCACTGAGATTGGTTGAGCCTTTACTCGCTTTCCTGTTATTAGCAAATTAAGATACACTTCCCGCTGTTGATTTCCTCATCTAAACACTGCGCTGGGAACAGAAATAACCCTATTACTGGGCCAGGATATAATTTAGCCATAACACTAATCTTTGCTGGTCTGAGACGGGGTGTTATTCTGCATCTGTTGTTATTCTCCATAGCCCTTATTCCTAAAGCTGGGGAAATACGTTTCTTATCAAACAGCTTCATTTAAGTCTAATTAGATAGCAGCCCACAGGTGACTCAGTCTAATATCCTCCCCTCCGTCGGCGCTACCTTAACTACCCCAGGACGTGTGCTTGAGGAAGCCTTAGTGCAGGAAAAAAGCTCAGCTCCAGCAGAGAAAAAGTCAGTTTATTCCTGCATCCTTCTGCGCTAAGCAGTGATTTCCATGCTGATGGGGAGCATCGGATACCATGAGGAATAGCACTGGAGTCATGATGGGCTTCCTGTTGAGCAAGATGCGGCTCAGGGTAATGGCATCGAGCATCTGCCTCCTTGTAAAGATCCAAGATGCCGAGCAATGCCAAGATACAGGGATGGGAGGAAAAGCAAGAAATTCCGCGCAGGATTTTGGATGGATTTGGGAGGGATTTGAAGGGCTCTTGTTGCTTTCTCAAGGTGCAAGAAGTTAGTTAGATATGTGTGAGGGGAGGATTTTCCCAAAGAATTGGATTTGTTTTGTCATGCTTCAGGGTCAGACAGTGAATGGAAGCTCTCCTTCCGGAGATAAGTTGGTGCATCTCCTCCAAAGAAAAGTCAGCCCTTGGCCATTGCAGCTTATGTCTGTCTATTTTTTTTTTTGGATGCCTGGAGGATGGTGTTCACGTAGGCAGCAGAAGGGTAATGTGACTTTTAGACTGGGAAAGTAAAGCTCCCAGTATGGTACTGCTCCTCTTTGGCATTGGAAATAACTTAAATGAGTACATCAGGTTTAGGCAACCTGTTCTTGGAAATCTAATGTTAGCCGAGATGCTGGTGGGAGGAAGGACTCGATGAAATCAGGCACTAACTACCCACCCCAGTCTCCCTTTCCCACTTTTCATGAGCTGGATCATCTTTACCCACTCAATCCCTGTCCATCCCTCCAGTGCTCTACTGCAGCCAGGTTGCACAGGGTTTGCAGAAGGTAAGAGGAGCTCCTGAAAACCTCATCTGCATACTTTTCCTCCCTAAAACAGACTGAGTAATGACTTCATGTGAGGGCAGCATGATTAAGGGGAGCAAAGCTCACAGGTGTCAGATGGGAATGTCACCCACATTGGTGTCTTTAGACAAAGAGGAGGGTTCCTCTCCCTGTAATCCCACCTGAAATAACCAGTAATTTAATCGTCTTGACCCTTGGAGGGTCTGATTTCATTTCAAGGAGACTCACATGTCCCTGAGCAGATCCCAGTGCATCGTGGGGACCAGAGGGACAGGGTGCTCAGGCCCCATCCATGTGCAGTTCTTTACAGCGTTGTCCTGTCAATTTAACCAGAGAAGACAGAGAAAGGAAGGATTTGTTATGAGAAATCACCAAGAATAAGTGTCAGGTCCCTCAAAAACATACAGCTCCTGTTTTCAGTCCCTTTTCACAAAGCCAGGACTCGTAGGTTCAACACAAACACCTTCACAGCTTTCATTCGAGTATCTCATTTTCTCGTATTGACCCAGAAGGGTTTGGGGAACCTGGTAAAATCAGTGCTTCTCTCTGAATTACTTCAGCCTCAGAGAAGCAGCAATTTCCAGCATTCCCCAGCACATGTAGGAAACCTGAATATTGCTGCTGGAAGGGGTTGAGGTTCTTGGATCCGTTTGGATTGTTTAGCAGAAAGTGAAAGGGCTGCCCTGAGTGCAGGCAAAGGAAACAGATACAGATCACAGAGGCAGGATTTCTCCTTGGAGACTGAGGTCAAAGAAACTTTTACCCCTTCCAGAAATCAAATAGCAAAAACTAAGAGTAAAATGAAAGGCAGTAGGAAAAACCCTGACCATTCTTGACGCATTGTGGTGTGTGTTATGAGTGACATAACTCAGCACAGAGCCATTTTGTTGGGTGCAAGTGTGCATCAGTCGGAAGTCAGTCTTCTCTGCCTCCAATGGCTTCCAGTTGACATGATTATTTTCTTCCTTTTTTTAGCCCAGGCAATGCTCACAAAATCTCCTTGGGGGCTTCAATGGAGCTGTGAATTTGTCGGACACTCACAGCTATTCCCAGTGCTGGAGGCAGCTGCTTCGCCACTCCGGAGCCCTGCAGCAGCGAGGCAAGAGTTCAGCTGCAAAGCACCCTCGGCAGGGAGCCAAGGACTTCCATCCAAATTCACCCATACCCCCTGGCACCCATCTGCCCGGCAATGGGGAGAGCGCGGCCGCAGGAGCTGAATCACTGCTGATTCCCTGCCAAGGCTCCTGCAGGATGCTTGGGGTTGATTGCTCGTGTGGGCTTCAAATCCTTGTGAGATGCCTCTCGAGGGTCTTTTAAATCCCAAATGTTCCTTCAACCTTGTCCTTCCAAGCAGGCACCTCCACCAGCAGAAGAGCCATCTCCCATCAGTGCTCTCTCCTGCCTCCTTCACCACTCCCGGCTACTGATCCAGGTCTCCTCCGGCGATAATTCTCCGAGGTCGCCAGATCAAGCGAAGCAATTTAGAATAAATTGTGGTTGCTTCAGACTTTTTACATTAAACTCTGAACTTTGGGAGCTTCGGCACGCTGAGACTGTTGGCGATGCTCACCCCGGGGGATTTGTATTTATTTATATCCTACGCTTTCCTCGCTGCGCAACCTGCAGAGGCTACGGAGATCAACGGGAAGGAGGGGACAGCGGGGGAAGCTAGGAATATGTCTTTGGCCTTTCTTTCCTCTTTTAAAACCCAAAGGCAACTCTAAGTTTAATGGCCTCTTCTTGCACAAGAGGCCAGGAGAAGGCCAGCGCGCGGTCAAAATTCAGCAAAATGGCCTTTAAGGGGGATTTCTGCTTTGCAGGGTCAGTCTCTGAAATGCTTTTCTGGAGTTTGTTCGATATGGGGACAGCAGGACGCCACGTCCCTGCTCAGTGCCACTGCTGCTGAACGTCTCTTTGCTCTCCTCAAGGTGTAGAGAAGGTGGGGAGGACCTCTAGGGACCTCCAAAAGCAGGAGGTGGGGGAGAAGATGTGAGCACAGATAAATCTCCAAACAGCATCGGCATGAAGTTGCTTTTGCTATTAAGGGGTAGAGAGGAGGAGGCTAAAAGTCATTATTTAGAGATACTTAATTTTGGCCTCTTCCAGAAACATTTTATATTCCATAACAAAGCTGAAAAATCAGTTTAGTCACCTTTTTTTGCCCCAATTTGTTGAAATACCTTGAATCAACCATGAGTGAACCTCACTCGAAGCTCTGGAGAACTTTAAATATTAATAGAAGAAGGAATTTATTTAGCACTCCTCTTGCCCAGCTCACCACTAGAGCCACAGCATCCCCTCAACACATAGTCCGAGTGTGTCTGGATTTAAGCGATGATGGAATTAGAGTCCATCTCCACGACATGCCCATCTGCTGCCGGTTCGGTGACCTACATGAGGTGAAATGAGATGTGCTGGTCTCCATCCAACTCCTGGAGCGGGCACATTGCCCCATCGTAAGCCTAAAGCAGCGTTGCCCAGCCTGAGCGTTGTAAAATCCCGTCGTGACAGGCATGAGAGGCACGTTTTTTGATCCCTATGTTGCAATTTCATCAGGTTTCAGGCTGGGTTTTGCATATGCGGGTTAGAAAATATACAGAAAATAGAGATAAAAATTCATAGAGGAGATTTATTGCCGTTCACCTGAATCCAGATGATGTTTTATTTTAGGAAAATGCCAAATATTGTGAATTTGGTGGTATCTGTGCATCCACAGCTTACATCCCAACTAGAATGTGCAGACCTACAGATGTACTTTTCTTCCCTCATATTCCCAACCCATGCCTCTTAGACCAGATGGAAAGTTTACCCTTCCCAATCTAGTGCTATCTCTGCATATAAATGAAGAAATTTGAGCTTAAAACCTGTCAAGCCAACACCTTCCTCCAGGATTAAATTGACTTTGAAAGTGTACGCTTCAAAAAATACCCAAACAAACAGGAAAAAATCCCAAAAGGAAAAGAATTAATAACCACAGTGTTTTCTAATATGCACACTAAACAACTCCTTAAATCTAAATGAAATCTATATTGCAGTCATTTTCTATTTTTGAGCTGAGACTGGGCTAGTTTGGCTCCACATTCATCCAAATTTCATGCTTCTCCTTTGAAAGCGGCTTATCGGAACTGTCCGCTTTCTTTTTTTCCTCCCAGTTGCCTTACGGTGGGTTTTCGGAACTCAAATCAAAGCAAAAGCCTACATGGCAGGAAAGAAAATGACTGTCCTGTGTCCTTGTCCCACTACACGTGGTTTTGGGCACAATGCTCTGCGGCGGCCAGGATTTGGGTATCACCCTCTGTGGGGACCCAACTTGCCCACTCTGTTCTGTGAACCAGTGGGAGAAATCTTAATTTTGGGTGTTTTGAAGGATGTTGTTGGACAGTTACAAACTGCCAGTCACATTGCTGCTGGGGATTTATTCCTGTACCTGTGAAATCTGCAGCTGTAACAACAGGTTTTGGTGGATTTGGTGTATTTAATCTCCCTTCCACACTAGGCTTGATCACTCTAGTGATAAGGCATCCACACCACTCTTCTTCTAATGGATGTGTATTTTTGCCTCTTTTGATGTGAAAAAAAGAACTATTGGTTCCTATCCAAAAAGTCTGAAGAAGAACCAGTTTGGTTCTTGCTGGGACATCACTGCCAACAGCCACTGCTTTGCAGCATTGAAAAACCAAGCCTGAGTTATTTTCCCAATGGATTTAGTCCTCTTCAGTTTGCTGCTATGAAACAGCAGATCAGAGATTTGGAGATGTGTCTCCAAAGGGCACCAAAATACTTCTGTACTCAGCACTGGTGAGGCCACACCTCTAATCCTGGGGTCAGTTTTGGGCCCCTCACTCCCAGCAGGACCTTGAGGGGCTGGAGCGTGGCCAGAGAAGGGCAACGGAG
>JANIJG010002836.1:23008-91036 GCA_024611175.1 Megaceryle torquata | reverse complement strand
GTCCCCGTGATCCCTGGAGGGGTTTCCAAGCCATGGAGCTGTGGTGCTGAGGGCCATGGGTCAGTGGTGCCCTGGCAATTCTGGATTTATGGTTGGACTTGCTGATCTTAAATATCTCTTCCAAACAAATTGATTCTATGATTCTAGGATTCCATAAAAATTTCCTCATTTTCTGCTCCCTGGTGGTATTTATGTGAGTGCTTCTGTGACCTTGGTGGGATCCCCATGGCAGCACCACAGACAGGAGATCTGCCACAGTATGTAAAGGACCTTCAATATCATAACCACATTTTGTCTGAAATTACCCAAATTGGTTCCCAAATCAGGTGGGAAACCAGCAGAGAGACATCTTGTGCACCACCACGAGCAGGACCGAGGGGCAAAAACCTGCGAGATCCCTGATGGACCGGAGAAGAAAACCACAGAGGCGACAACTTTTATTTAAATTATCCGTGGCCAGCGGGGCTTCGCGTGCCGCCTGTGTCCTGAAGCCACAATTAGGAATACAAGCCCGAGCAAAGGAGCAGATGGACAGCAGTTGTTTTGCTGGCTGCCTGCACCTGCCAAATGAGCTTTCTTCGCTGAGCCGCAGCAGTTTCCAAGTGCTCTTGAAAGCAGAAGGAGCCAGCAAGCTGGCTGCTGCCTCCCCTTGCCGCCGATGTGATGGAGCTGGATTTTGGGAGCAGCGTTGGAGAAGATCTTTGGAGGTCTATTCACTCATTGAAGGAGATGGATGCTGGGAGAGGAAAAAGGGTTTGAGATGTGGAAGAAGTGGTGCCTTGAAGATCTGAACCTAAAAACCCTCTGATGTAGCAACATTGAGGCATGGAGAGTGATTCCCACCACAGTATTTTTTGCGTGCACCAGGGAGAATTTGGCAGGTCTGAGACTATTTATTCTCCCACTGGCTGAGTTTGCTCATCCCTTGAGGTCTTGACTTCCCTGCTCTGTAAAACACCAGGATCCCAAACCATCATGGGCTAGTTCTGCAAACACTTCCATGCAAACCCTGGCCCTGCTGAAACCAGTTTTGTTATCAGCTTAATAGGGCCAAGACTTCAATTCATCCTTGCAATAAACTAGAGAAATGTTGTTGGTCTTGCGTTTTCTAATCAAATAAGATTTTTTTTTTCTCCTAGAGGAGGCTGTTCGCTTGCCCTGAGATAGCCAACCAGCCTTGGTGTGTGGAATTACAGATACTGCCAGTGCCTATTAATTGTACAAATCTTTGCATTGATAACTAAGGGAGAGATTTATGTCTTAAAATGAGAAATACTATCCCCAACAACAAAATTGAGCCCATGGATCAATCCAAATCAGAGACCACTGAGGAAGTAAATGAGGCAATTGGCATTAATTGGCATCTCTGTCATTTTAGCATCCTGCCAGGAGCACTGGGCCAGAGGGACAGAGCTTCTTCCTTGCCCTCAGGAGCTCCTGGCCAAGGCTGAGCCATTTTGGCAAGTAATAGGGGACTACTTGCAGAGTTTCCTCGGTGGCGTGTTCTGGCACCTTCAAGGAAATAAATCAAAAATCTACTTGCAGGGCTTAAATGTGCTTTAAAAAACAGCCTCTTGCTTTTGCATATCAATTGGCTAATAAGCCACAAACTGGATTTTCTCAGATTAATTGCCATACACTTCATTTACTTGCTGCTATTTATCTGGCAGCCTTCCGTCCCCGGACAGGTACCAGCAGCCATGGGCAGGATTCCTCTAAACGTGACCACTCCTGGGGGCATCATCATGCCATATCCTTCCTAACACCCCAAAAAGTCAAGATCACAAGGTTGTCTGGGCTTGTACCCCAACATAATGGACAAGCTGGATGCCCACCATGTGTGGAACAGCAGCTTTGCTGCTGTTATTTACAAAGTTGTAGTCCAGACCCCACTTTTGGGGTGCCCAGGGGTAAGTTGTACAAGCTGGCAGGGAGCTGGGGATGTCTTGTAGTTTGAGCTCTTGTCCTTGAACCATCAGATCCACCTAAACTATTCCTGACAGCTGCTTGTCTAGACTATTCTTAGATGGAGAGTTGACGGCCTCCCCAGGTAACCATTTCCTCATCAAAGCCGAGCTGTGCTGATGCTCTCTTCCTAATGTGCCTGGCGGAAATTATAAAACACTTCTAAAACTTTGTAGGTGTTTCATCTTCATTATGAAGGAGTCTCAAACTGCTGGGTGGGTAACAGATGGGTCTCAAGATACATCTCTGCCAGTCCTAGGAGATTTGGCCAGTTCTGCAAAGCCCAGTCTCCCACAGGCACGTGGTTAGGGCAGAATCTCATTCTCTCAGCATTTGTTGATATGGGAATCCATTTCCAGGTCTAATAATTGCAGGGGAAAAAAACCAAACAAACCAACAAAACCAAACCCCCCAAAAAAGAGGCCTGGAAAGATCTACTTTTCTTCCTAAAACCTTAGAAAGCAAATTAACCCAATCTTGTAATCCTCTGCTCAATCTCATTGTCACCCAGCACTGGGCACTTCCCAGAAATAAATAAGGAGCCTGACCAAGAATCCCTTTGCTGTTCAGAATGGGAATCCAATTAAATTAGAAAATCCTTGAATTTCTCTCGGCATTTCCAAGTGAGAAATCTCTTGAGTAAACGAGAAAAATTCACCCACTTGTTCATGTCTAGCTGGCTGGGTTCGTTCAGTTTTGCAAAACCAAAGATAATTTGCCACGAAATGAAAATAAATTGTCTCTTGGGAGACTGGAAGGGCTCCAGAGAAGAGCTGCTGCCATGAGAAAAGCTTTGTAAGCTGACCCATGTGGGATGAGGTTAAGGGAAGCAAGCAGGGACAGCCCCGAGCAGGAGATTGCTCATTCCTGCTCCGGGCTGTGGCTATAAATAAAGACCAGGATCTAAGAAAAAAAAAAAAAAAAAGACAAATCACTTGGTTTATTCTCCTTCATCAACGAGAGAGGACAGCTTTAAAGAGACACAGGGACAATATAGAAAATAACAAGCCTGGTTTCCTAGAAATTAAGGCTGAGCTAAAAACAGACATGCCATCTCAGCCAGACCTGCTGATGCAGGGTACCACAATCTGCCAGAACTTTTTACACCTAAACCCTTCATGTCATTTGGACCTGTGCAAAGTGGAGCTAAAAAAATGCCTTCTGCCCAAATTCCCCCTCTTCTGCTCATTTCTGAGGAGAGCTGCTGGGCTTGAGTACAAAATGCAAAGAAAGACAAAGCTGTAAAGAAAGAACGAAGCTGATCAGAAATGTTACGGCCTCTCTGGGTCCTTGCCAGGTTCCCACTCCGCCCTGCCCCTGGCAGTATATTCCTGCTGTGAGCTTTGCTAGAGGGCAGAAGGGGTCAGATACGGCCCCAGCCACCTTGGGCTGCAGCATCTCTAATGAGGCATCACTGAAGCTGGGGGCAGAGCAGCCTCCTGCCATCCGGACATTAATGAGGTGAAATGGGAAGATACTTAGGCAAGTGATTTTAGTGCCACGTTTTGTTTGATCCTGGGAGCTGACTGCTGCCATGTGCTCTCCTCTCCCTCCCAAAACAGCATGACCATACCTTCCTCCTTCCACAAACCCATGATGCAGCTGCCAAAGATCTTGTCCCTCTACTGTTGAAGCCATTACAGACTTTACCAAAGCCTGGCATGGATTGCTGACACCCTTCAGCAACCTTGAAAACTCTTCAGCGGCCACAGCATCTGTCACCACAGATGCCAGGAAGGATGCTCCTGGCAGGGCGCTGGGGATCTGTAAAAGGTGGGATGAGCCTCAAAGGATGCAGGAGTCCCCAGCTGCCCCAGGTCCATCCTTGAAGGTCAGATTGGTCAGACATGTGGAGAGGACCTGAGGGTGTCATTTGGCAAATGCTCTGGTCACTGAGGAGGGGACAGCAAGCAGACAGCAATGAATGTCGTCTCCCATCTTTGTTCCTACTTTATGAATGAGGAAAGCAAAAGTAGAGCCAAAATTACTCTTTTCTTTCCCTAAAGTGACTGACATTTGAGCATTTTGCTCCAAAAAAGCTCAGCGACCGCCCTGAAACCCTGCTCTCCTCATTCAGGGAGCTGCTGCTATGCTTTGTGGGATCTTTGAATGTGTTGCTTGTAAATTCTTGTACCTTTCTGGGAAAAGGTGCATTTTCTTTTCTTATTGCAAGCTGAAGGTTTTTTTTTTTTCTCCTATAATAGAAGCTGAAGGTTTCTTGTGTTTTGTTGCAATAACTAGACTACAGGGAGAGGAGAAGGGGCGTTTAATGTTCCAGGTAGCTGTCCAAGAAAAATCAAAAGAATCTAATAAATGGAAACTCGAACAACTCAGCTTGCCTCTTCCTGCTGTAAAGCAATCGGGTCCAGCAAAGGTGAAGCAACTTATTTTGTTCTGCTTTTTAAAAACAACTGTCTCAATCCCAGCAACACAGCCACAAGAATCCTTAACTGTCGTGTGCTGTCAGTGATGAGCCCAGCCCCATAGCATGGGGCATCGCCTATGGGGAGAAAACAAAAAGATGGGGGGGAGCTTGCACCCCTTCCCCTTTTTCTGGTATAGTTCTGCCTGATTTGGTTCATTTTTAGGGGGCAATGGGTTCATTTAGAGCTGCTGCTGAGCCAGTGCTAGCTTTGCAGTGCTTGTTCGTGAGCACAACCTGCTTGCTAAGAGCCAGGGCAACTCCTCACCAGCCAAGAATAAGGACACAAATTGGGAATTAAAGAGCTGGAGCTTTGGTAATCAGGCCTTAGGCAGGAGGTGAGATGTGGAAGAGAGGTGTCAGGCCAGCCTGGGTAGACAACAGTCCTCTGCAGACATCCAGTGTGAAACATATGGGTTACGTGCATCGCTCTGGGCCCTGGCTGGCACCTACTTACCACACCATCTTCTCCTTAAAGAGGAGGCTGTCACACCTGCCTGCTGCCTTGACATGACATTGCTTGGGGTTTTTTTTTGGTTGTTTTTTTATTTTTTTTTTCCAGCAGGGAATCCTCTCCCAGCTTCTTTCTCACCTCTCCAAGTGTTATTTATTTATTTTTTTTGCCCATTCTCCCTGAGGTTTTTAAGGGAAGCAGTACATCACCACCTTGATGCATTTCCAAGCGTAGCATTTCAAGGCTCAGGCACTCAGGGATCTGTCAGAGGTACCTTCACCCTCCTTATTAAACAATCACTTTGCCTGTAGCTCTCTCTAAGTCAAGCATCCATAACCTTTGAGTCCAAGCAATGCACAGTGGTTTGCATATGTGTCAAGTTTAAGGCTTCGTGCTGATGGGAGACTATGGGGCCAGAAGATTTTAATCTTGCTGAATTTCTTGGTAATAAAACGGTCTGGATCTGATAAATGCCACAGCCTCTACATCATAGACACCTTATTGCTGGCACACAGGCTGTCCGTTGGGTTAGGGATGCCCCCACTGGCACTGTTCCTCTCCTTCCAACAGCCCCTCTCTTCCCACATATGTTGATAAAAAGAGCTGACAATAGTTTTGTGATGTATTAGACCCCATGAATAATGCACTCGCAAAATGCCTCGGTGCAACCGAGCGTGTTTCATCCCATCAATATGATAAATGCAGGTACAGTTGTTTTAATTGTCGAGATCATGTTATAGTGAAAACGCATCTGTGCTTAGCCTGGGGGAACATTAATGTTGCCCTGATCTTGACGAACTGGTTCATTCACACACCACTGCTGGGCTGGTTTGAGCTGAAAGGCTGGGAGTAGCAAGCATGGATTGGGTCCAGCAAAGGGTGAAGGCACCTGCAGCTTTGATTTCATCAAAAAACCTACAAAATAGAAACTAAAATCAAGAGCTGGGTA
This sequence comes from Megaceryle torquata, assembly GCA_024611175.1. Taxonomy (NCBI): domain Eukaryota; kingdom Metazoa; phylum Chordata; class Aves; order Coraciiformes; family Cerylidae; genus Megaceryle; species Megaceryle torquata. The sequence goes on along the minus strand of JANIJG010002836.1, from coordinate 85,246 downwards.
CCACCATCTGCCCCATCCCACCCATAAATTTACTGGTGACCCCCCAAACTTCAAGGAGATGCTCAGAGTTGGTGTAATATGTGACATGGTTTAATATGGTTTAAAGGAGGCCTATCATGTTCTTCATGACACCTCAAAGATCACACGCACAGTTTGGCTCTCCCCGTTCATGCCGAAGCAACACAGAGGGGCTCACCTCCATCTCTGCCCCCCATCCTGGCCAATAAGATGGGCATCAGCCTTTCACTTTGGAACCACAAAATCCCTGCCACGCAAAAGGCCACGCTAGGAGCACGGCAGGAGCTTCCCACGCCACTTCATTTTGGCATTTCAGCAGCCGAAACCGGGTGCAGGCCAGAGGCAGGAGTAAAATATCTCTCTAATAAACTGAAACATTTGGCTCCTTGAGCTGATGCCAGCTTTTATAACAATTTCCATCTTAAGCCGGCTCAATACATATTTAATGAAATCTTCTATAAAACCTTTAACAGCCCTCAATTCATTTCAAGTGGTAAATGAGTCAGCAGTTTGAAATGATGAGCAGGATTCAGACTTCGCTGTCGTTACTTAAGGAGAAGAAGTGATTCTTTTTTAATGCTTTTTCCTCTAAATAACATTTCTTTTTCTTTTCTTTTCTTTTTTATTTTTCCCCCCTTTGCTTTTTTTTCTTGTTGCTGATGTGATGCTGCTTGATAGAGGCGAGAGTAGGCACAGAGGCACGAATCCCCCAACATTGGTACCATCCCTCTGGCCCTTGCAGCCAGACCTTGCCAGCTCAGACCGATGTATCTGACTGTCCTTTATCCAACCTCTTGGTATGGTCAGCTCCAAATATAATTCATCTCTCCCTCCCTCAGTTTCCCCATTTGTTTAGTGCTACCATCCTCCTGCAAGGCATTTTTGAGAGTTCTGGAGGGAGATCCCAGCTCTTAGTGCAGTTTGAATAGCTATAGCAAGGGATGTGAAAGCATTTAAGAGGGGGACAGCACATTCACCAAGCAAAGCCCGCCTGAGGAGCAATCACCTGCCCTGCTATTCCCACTTTCCCTTGGTATCAGACAGCAAAATCCCCTAAAGAGACAAAGTTGCAAAGAAAGGCAGATACCAGCTGTGTAATCACTGCTATATGGTACCTGCTCATTTGAATAATGAAATGGCATCTTTGTTAAAGGCAAGGAGACTTCCAACTTGTCTTGTTCTGCAGCTCACCTATAAAAGCCAAGCGAGCTTTGCAAAACATTTCAATTCTCTTGATCACTGTAATTACTGGACGGGATCCAGCGCTGCTCTCTGGCTCGTGTGTGCCAGCAGGTTAGACAGAAGGGGTGTAGGCAAAGGCTTTCAAATAAAGTGAAACACAGTTCCTTTTTTTCCTTTTAAAGACCTTTATTTTACATTATATTGATTTCTCTCACAATGCAAAGCAAGCACCTGACAGCGTGGGGATGTCTCAGGTCGGCTTTGGTTGGGGTGAGCTGAGGGTGCAGATACACATAGTGTGTGACACGGTGCCAGGAAGGGAAAAAGTACCCTTAAATATTGCCTTTAAGTGTCATTGAGTGGGTGATGGTGGGACACAGCCTAATGTGGTCCTCTGGTCCTCGGTCCACTGCTGGCTCTGCCATAAGACTGCGTGGCCGGGGTCGACTCACCTAAAACAATTTGATGGCAGATTTTCTAGCACACCCATGGCTGCAGTCATTCAGCATTTCCAATTAACTTTTGCATTTAAATGGCCTGTATTCTGCTGAATTTGTATCAGATGCACGGCAGGGTGGCCGATCTTTCTAGTTCTATTCTGGTGCTGCTGGGAACCGACAGCCCCAGTAGCAGCTTTCTGGGCAGTTTTGTGCAAGGTCTATAGTTGGGGAGTGGTTTATGGAGAGGTAAAGTAGGCAAACTAAACGTGGCTTGGGGAAGCTGAACTGAGGAGACAGCTTGGACCCTGGAACCTGCTCATCGTGAGTGCCAGGTGAGGTATGGATCTGCCTGGTGGGCAAGCACCCCTTGGTTTTTGAGGGACTCAAGTTTTGAGTTTAAGGGCCAGAAAAAAACTAAAAGAAGAAAACCCATTTGCTGTCCTCAAATGCTTGAAGTCTTTTCTTCCAGGTAAACCCTGACAGCAACATTTCTAGTCGAGCTGAGGAGGTATTCCTGTTGACTTGCTAGACCCAGGTGAGATTGTCTCTGAAATCCACTGTACAATTTTAATAACTGCTCTTGAAAAAGGCTGAACTAGCCCTGGAACAGCTGCTAAAAAGAGCAACTTCATTGTCCTTGAAAAGGGAGAGGAATCTCAGGAGAGGGAAGGAGCAGAGCAGGGCTCCTCCAGCCTACCTAAGCAAAGACTGAAAGGAGACCTGGCTGCTCTCTATAAATATGTCAGAGAAGAAAACACAAGGGGAGGAAATAATGGCTGAAGTTAAAGGCCATCATTGAACAACAGCTAAATTTAGGCTGGGAGACAAAGGATAGATCCTAAACGGCAAGGCAACTTGGTTCAGAACAAGCCTAATGCCTTCAGAGATTAAACTTGATTAGTTGGGAAATGGGTTGATGTAAGGCCAGACCTAGCCCAGCAGCTAGGATGGTGGTGCCTCCAAATAGCTCTGATCAAGGGCAAGCACTGAGAGCTGACCAGGAGTCATTATGCAGAGCCCACCACCATGGGTAACAAAGCACCAGGAGGAGCAAAACAGGAGGGCAACCTAAAATAAAAGGGGAAATTTTTCAATCCAGATCGCTGTGTCTTTACAAACCAAACTTTTTAGCAGATGTTTCATGAGTGCATGCTGCTAATGAGAGCCAAGGATGCTAAATGCAGGGGCTGTGCTTTAAATTGTTAATCCGCACTCCAAATCCATCAGCGAGGAGTGCATCTGCCAAAACCAGTTGACTCCCAGCTGATCCCATCTATCTTTCATGTGGCTCTGGTTGAAGGCAGCCTCGGTGGCCACCGTGCCAGGATGGGACCCGTCACTTCTTCTTGGCCCGCGGGAGAGCCGGTGAAGAGTTTGTTAAACAAAACCCATCGCAAGCTGTTATCTTCTACACACATCACCCGGATTAAATGGCACTTAATGGAATAATGAACCACGGGGAGAAACATACAAGGAAACGTCATTAAATCTTGTTAAAAATGAATAAAAATCGGAATCAATTCCCATTAGTGAACGCACTGATATTTCACGTATCTTTAGGAGGTTTATTATGCATTCATGCATAATCTGATATAATGATGGCTATTTCCCCCCAAACTCCTTTCTTCCTAATAAAAATGAGCAGGACGAAGGTTCCAGTACTTTACTCTCTCGTGCGGAATTTTCTTTTTTTTTAAAGCATTATATGAAATATTTAAGCAATGTCTTTTGCTTCTCATGGTCATGCCCTTATTGTGTCAAGTCAAATTAGTTAAGTATACAAATGAGAGTAAACAAAGGTGACAGATAAATGAAACACATGGTTACCAAAGTGTCAGAGGCCCCTACGTACGGTCGATCCATAGGTTCCTCAATGGGCTGCTCGTGTGTAACCCTGTGAGAAGTTGAGAGGAAGAAGCTCCAAGCATTAGATAAGTTTTGGAAAGGATCAGATGTGTTTGTCTCCCTCCTTCTTTCCTTCTTCTTTTCCTCTCCCTTCCTCTCATTAAAACACTAAGCAGAGCCAAGCAAATTCCCTTGAATATTCATATTTAATAATATTTGGGAAACACCATCATGTAAACATTCCTGCAAGTTTGGGCCTCATGCTAAGAGCTGGAAGAGCACAGCGCAGGCGTCTCAAGCATCAGTGTCTCCCAGGCAAGATCCAAAAGCTGGATGAGATAAGCCATCAGAAACCTAGAAGAATTTGGACTCCAACTTCATCAGCTTGTGCAGTGCCCAGTGCTTCCACAAAGATCTTGAATTGCCTTCAATCCAAATCCTACAAGAAGTTTTAATGTGTATTTTTCCCCACTGTTTGTAGCCCCAACTGTGGGCCACGAGCATCTTCTGCAAGATACTGGATAAACTCATAACAAAAAATGCCTGAGACAAAAAAAAAAAAAGCCATTCCCAAGAATAAGTGGATGTACGCAGACAGATGGAAGAGCAAAAAGCAGCCAGGAGGCAATATTGGTCAGCATGTTAAACAGGAGTCAAGGCATGATAGACAGTGAGACACCAGCTGCTTAGCTGTTGTCAGGGTTTTAATAATAATAACAGGCTTGTTTTGCATAAACTAGCGGTGTGCATAATTCATGGATGTAATAAGCTGATCATTAGGAGAAGTCTCAGCTCACCTTCTAGCTGCATGTGGCCGGACCGAGGTATTCGGTCTGGCTCACTGCAGAGGAGAACCATTAAGGAGGCATCTGAAAGAGAATAATTTATTCTAATTCAAAAGACAGCTTCAGGTTGACCCTGTTGTGCTCGCTCACCTTGAACAGAGCCAGCCGAGCCTCACTAGCGTGAATTCTTTGCAAAAAATAAACTTTTCCTTCAAATCTTCCCCACCAGGGGCATTTCAGAACTTCTCCTCAATTGCAAGATGCCCAGTTTTACGTTGGGCCCATTCAGTTTTAGCTGCGTTGCTTTGATTCCAAGCTTGGCTTGGTTTGTAACCAGCCACAGCCCAAATTGCAGATGAAGGGTCCCAGCTTTGTGAAATCCAAGAGCCGCACTCAAAGAGGTGGACAAGGCAGCTGTGGTAATTGTTGGTCTATCAGCAGCCACACTGGGAGAAGCTTTGGAAAGCCAAGGGATCTTTAGCAAAGGCATGACAAGAGCTGAATGTAAATTAGAAATGTTCAGATACAAATTAAACAGCAAGGGTAATTAAGCCCTGGCTCAGCTAACTGAACAAGGCGGTGAAGTCTTCACTACTTCACGGTGCTGAATCGAGGCACTGAGTTTTTCCTAAAAGTTGGGTTTTTTGGAGTAGTTTATTAGACTCAGGGCAGCCCTCACCAGAGGAAAACCTTTTGGAAGTCAAACTAGATTATTTTGTTTCCTTCCGGCCTTAAAACTGTGACTTTTTGACTTCTTCGTTGCATATTTATGGCACAGAAACATCAAAAGGCCACGGCTGGGTCAGCGGGAATTGTACGACTGTGAATTGTAGATTCCATAATCACATTTTTGCCTCGAATTGATCCCCGGACCGTGAAGAAATTTGCAAATATTTTCAAATGAGGAATATGGTGGGGACTTTTTCAATCTGTTTGCAGGCAATTTGCAAACAGAAAACCTTGGCGACGTTGGCTGAATACGTAATTAATGCCGTGATTTATGTGCCCGGCTATAATTTCTCCCAGCCTCCCTACTCCACTCTAAACAATTTGGGAAAGCAAAGACTTGTTCTCCTCATGCCTCATTTTGCTAGTACTGCTCCCTCTAATCCTGTGCTCTGAGATATCTGTGTGTGGGAAGGACATCATTTTCCAGGGGGAAAGAAAAGGGGAGAGTGTTTCCTTTCCCGATGGATATGGGTAGAGAAGAGAGCTTGTTGTCCTGGTGAGGCCTTTACTGGATTCCCCTTTTTTCCTTGACACAGACAGTGGATAAACTCACTCAACACCTTTGAGTGGCAGAAGATGCAAATAGATCTGTATGTCAGGTGGATGGAGCAGGTATTTCTAGTCATGCATGAATATTGATGTATTTGCATCGCAGATGAGCTACATTCTCATCCAGTATCTCCCTGAAACCTTCCAGAAACACCTCCATTTAAACCACTAAATCCCCAAACCCCATTTCCACTTATCTTCTGGGTCCAGGCAGGGAGGATGGGTGCTCAGCAAGGAGGAAATAAAGACAGATCCGCCTCTTTCCAAAAATATTTGGAGGAAACCAACACACACCTGAGGATCTGAGCAGGACTATTGTTTTTCCATCAAGCCAAAGATGCCTGCAGCATCCCAAGATCATTCTTGCAAAGCCTTTAGTTTTTCAGGTTGGTTTTCAGCGTGGTGTCCACATTTTGGCTCATCTCTCCTTCCCCAGGTATGTCCCTGAGAAAATTGGGACCAACCTTTCTCCCCTTGCTACTGTCCTCTCCTCCCATTACCCCTTTGCCTGGTACTCCCTGATGCTCAATCCCAGAATGTCTGGCTGGAGTTACTTGAAGAAAAGTGAACTATTCTCATTTTTCAGTGGAAAAAACCCACTTTTCTGAAGAAAGGGAAGGAGGGAGAAAGGAGAAGAGCTTTTCTTTCTCCCCAGCCACTTCTTCTTCCTGGCAGAGCCATAGTATGATTGATAGAAAGAGATCCAGTCTTGATATGAAGGCATCAAGTAATGGAGAACCTACCACAGCTCCTGATAAGACTTTACTTAGCCAGTCACTTAATGCAAGCGTAGCCATTCTTCTTCCACCTTAAAATGAGGACAACTATAGTTCCTTTTTCTTGCAGAGTTGTTGTGAGACTGAAGTTACTAAGGTCTGTAAAACATCGCAGAGCCATTAGGGTATTTTACTTTCCCTCCACCAGAAAGCGTCCTGCTCTCTATAGCACAGCAAATGGTGTTGCCTCCAAAGCATCCCTTGTACTTTATGTCATAATCCAGAAATCCTTCATTTTGCACAGGCCTTTTCATGAGACTATCCCCAAACTGGTTTATTTCTGGGTTTTCAGAGGGAAAACAGTCTCTTTGGCAGCTGCAGGCAGTGGGGTCCTCTCCTGGGAGATCATCAATGCCTTTGGCTTTCAATGCATCATCCAAGGTGCAAAGTCATCTCTGGCTTCATTTTACATCCTGGGAAAGTGCAGTGAGGGGACACGTTCTCTCCCATTACAGCTCTGTCCTCATCTTTGTTGAACATGTAGCTAAAATAAGCCAACCTAGGGAACATAAATCCTTGTGATGAATCTCAGCCCGTTAACAAAAAACCAGCAGGTAGACCCAAAATTCTACATTGCCCCCCCTCCCTCCCCAACCCTCCCAAATAAAACCTTTTGATAGTGAAATAAATCCCTGGGGGGGTGTTAACTGCTTGAAAGTTTGCAGGGGAAATCCTGGGATGATGCGATTTGTCTGTCAAATGAGAGCAAAAAGGAATAAATACCCCGAGAGTGAAAACTATTATCCTTTCAGAAAGTGACACCAGAGCTGTGATTTACTCCATGCGTGGGTGCAGAGCCCCGGCAGCTGGGATGGTGGTGAGATAATCCTGAGGAACACCTTTAAAAGAAAGAAAAAAAAGAGCGTAATCTCAAAAAAAAGCACCATCTCTGCTTCGGAGCCATCGTTTCATGGTGGGATGCTGGCAACATTTCACAATTGCATTTGCTGCTCCCCATCAGGAGATATTCCTAAAGAGAGAGAAATGAAGGTGAAATATCCCCCAGCACCCTCCAGGCTGCATCCTCATGATGCTGGGGCATGATCTTCTTGGGATTTGCCTCACAGGGACCTAAAGTGGGTGTCTCACACCACTCCTTGTCCAAGATCCCAAGGTGGACATCACTGGAAGCATTGCTTTCACTTGCCTCAGTTTCCCTCTTGTGAAAATGCAAATTTTAATTTTTTTTTTTTTCCCCAGCTTTTAAAAACACTGCTCTTTTTTCAGCATGTGTGAACATGGGGGAGTGGAGAGCAGCCAGGTGGGTGGCATGGACAGGGTATAGCTGGGGGCTTGGCTGGTGACAAGCCTCTTCCAACCCCTGCCACTGCAGCTCACCATGTATTCTCTGTATGTTTAATTATGCATCATTTCCTGGTCTCATTAGAGACCTTCAAACAGCCTTGAAAATATCCTCATGCAGGGCTTATTTTGTCCTCGTTAAATTTTTATCTCAGCTAAAGGAGGAAGATAATGGCATTAAATCCTATGCAGAAGCACATGAATGAGGGATGGAAAAGATCTCAGGAGATCTTTTGGTCAGGAAAGATCCAGGGAGCTGCTGCCTCTCCACCCACCCCAGCTGGGTGTGGTTTTAACCGTGATGGTTAAACCCATTTGGGAAGCCAAGATGCATCTTTCACTTTGCTGCTTGAAAACAGCATTTCCAAGCCATAGCTTCTTGTCATTAAAACTCTCGGGAAGGACTTTAAAGGGGAAAGGGGATTTTCTTTTATTATTGACATTTTTTTATTATCCCCGTCACCCTTTGAGCCTTTTTGACCTCCTGGCTACTCACTTTTTCTTTCAGTCTCTTCACTTTTGGGGCTTGAGTGAACCAATTAGCAGCCGTGACTTAGCTTGGGCAGTTTGGAGGCCCTTTGCTCATCTCCCGTGGCTGGTTGGGTTTGGCCATGGGATGCCCTTCCCAAATTCTCCCTCCAGAGAGAGGCAAGGGAAGGGGAAACACAATGAGATTGCGATTGATTGTCCTGGAAGACCAAAAGAAAACATGGAAAACAGGACGTATTTCAACCCCAAATACATCAGGAAAGTTTCCCTTGTCCCTTCCATCCTTGCCCTGCTCTGACTTCTCCTTGCACTCATCACCTCTGCTCCTTAAAAAGGAGAAGATTGAGACTCCCCATCACTAAATTCATAACTATTTGCCAGCAATTTCCCCCAAGGGAAGGTTATTAGCAGCAACTTAGTGTCTGATGGATGGCTGTGTTGCTGAGGCTCTGTTTTGCATCAAGGCTTCTGAAGATACATCATTTAAATTCACGTGGGCAGGCGCGTATTAAATAAAAACCAAGAGGAACATTTATTACAAGCGGGGAAGTTGAGCTCCAGCTTTGTCCGCACGTGCAGTTAGAGCTGTTTAATAATCAATGATCACATTGGCAGTCGATGGGCGCCTTGTTAAGTCTTTGCAGGAAGTCATCTCAAGAACTTTCACGTCGAATGGCGATTTGAACCCTCTGCTGTAATTGTTCTTTTGTTTCTCTGCTGGCTGCCCATGAGAAGTACCATCTAAATACAACATACCTTAGATGGACTGTGGTGAGGAGGCTTGTGGTCATGTGTTAATGGAGTCGTGAATTGATTTTATTTTCTGATCTTTATGCACTTCCCTCCCCATCCCCCAAACGTTTCTGGCTTTTTTTTTTTTCTTCCCCTCTCATAAGGGATAATTCATTTCATGATTGCAAATAGATCACTGAAAACTCAGTGTAATGGAGCAGTAATTACCTAAGAAGTGATGGATTTGGGTGGATTTTGGAGGCTAAACGATCTGAGATGTACTGTACGACGTAGGAGCGACTATTTTGAAGCTGATCAATGAAATGCTGCGAGTTTTCTGCTTATTCCTCTTATAACCAGCTGCCAGTTTAACCTTTAAGGGGAAGTCAAAGCTCCCCAGGTCTCCCTTTTATTAATGTCTTTGGAAACGGAGCCATCTGAGACAGTAACTCAGCAAACATTGCCCTTTATATTAACAGAGTATCTACAAACCCATCATTTCCAGGACATCATTTAACCCTTTATTTATTAGTCGGGTCCCTCTTTCCCAGGCAGGTATGGGGCATCTCAGCAAGGCAAGGGTCTGACCTCACCCTCACAGATCTGGGTATCTCTTCAGTTGTAAATGTGTTGCAGAAGTGCCTTTGTTTTAGGAGCAGCTGGCAAACTTTTGGTACGGTGGGACAGGATCCCTCTGCTATCTCAGGGATACATCCATGCAGAGCATCCCTGTGCACCCCGAGGTGGAGGAAAGCAGGCTTGTGGCCCCCAAAACTCAGGGATGCAGCGTGAGGTCATCTGGCAAATGATTGCTTTTAGGACAAGCCACTAGTGGGAGCCGTGGTCCCACACAACCCCCAGCAGACCCTATGCTTAGTGTCCAACGGTCCTGCATCCCTGCGGGCCCTGTCTGAGCTTTCACCTCCTTCAGGGGTTTTCCAAAGTCTTTCCCATTGCTCCTGGCACCCACCTTCTTGCGTTCAAAGCTGGTCTTTCTTGGAAAAGAAATGGAGCTGCATGCTGGGTGAATGGAGGGGTCCCTTCTGTCCTTCCCACCACAATTGTGATGCCCATGGCACCAACGGGGAGCACTTTTCTACCTGTCCCTGGACTAAGGACAATATTTTCTACTCCTGCATGGTTGTCGGGGAAGTGGAGTGAGACACAAGACAAAGACAAAGCTGGGAAGAAATTAGGAGATGGAGGGAGATGAAGACACAGCCAAGGCTGGGAGAAGGTCACTTGTAGGATGGAGGCAGCTTTCAGGAGTGTTTCTGGCAGACTCTCACAAACCATCTCCTTTGTGGGTTTAGCATCAACGTTCTCCTCCTCTCCTCCCCTTTCCTATTGCATCTCCTCTCGGGCAGTTGGTTCTTTGACTACAGTAACTGCTTTTCTGGGGTGCTTTTTGGGGGCTCACTGCCCAAACACGCCAGCTCTCACAGCTGAGGGAGGCAGCACCAGAAACCTGCTGGGATGAGCAGCCCGAGAGGGTGGAAAGCACAGCGCTGGGTTCACGATGCCTTTGCTTATAGACCAGTGCATCCAAATCACAGCTGAACCAGCAGCTCCACGTTGTTTGTTCAGACCTTACTGACTGGCCTTGAGAAGAAAATGATATCTTATTAAGGACTCTAATAATGTTCCAGATCATCCTCCGTACAGAGCAGATCTGAAGGATTAGCAAAACAAATGAAGTAATGACTTTTCTGTGAAATTAAAATTTTGTAAGATAATCCAAAGAGGAAATAGAAATTTTATTTCAATTATGCATTAAAAGTTTCTCAGCTCATTTTTTTGGTGAGGGTTTTAACTCCAGGGGAAATTTATAATAACACTGGACCAGAACGGGCTCAAAGCCTGCAGCCTGCTCCTAGATCTTGCTGTCATACTGATGCTCTCCCTTGCACCACCCAGCGTGCTTGCAAACATGCACGACAGCCCCTAAAACCATCCCTTTTCCCAATTAAAATCCAGGCTGAAAAGCACGAGCTTGCTGCGATATTTTGTCCTATGTAATAACTGCATGAATAATTGAAACTCTTTGCATTGCTCATAGCCGAGGACTCCTGGATAGAGGAGCAGTTCACAGACAGGCTACCCCTTTTTCCTCACTGCATCAGAGACCCCAAGGAAGGTATTAGGGTTATATAGGGACAGGGGGTTATTTCTGATTTGGTTTTGAAAGGCTCCACTTTGTGCTCGAACTGGCTGAGCTCATGGCAGTGCCATCAGCACAAAATGGGTTACTGGGGAGAAAAAAACATCCTGACAGGTGCATTTCATGTTTTAAATGAGTTTTATTTATTTTCAAAACTGAATTCAATCAACACCCCTGCTTTTCCTCAGAAGGATGCATCACACCAGGGAAACCCTAAGGAGCTGTAGGGATGACCAGGACAAGTCTCTACCACCAAGTCCACAAGCTGTTGTTTTCCAGAGCTCATAAATGCATTGGGATGCTGTTCTAAAATGAGAGTGAAGTGAATTTCTGGAGCCACCCCAAGGGGACAGTTGTGACCAAGCCACACTCACTGTCACCAAAAGGTTAATCTCCATGAAAGATCTGACCAGGCAGAAACCTCCAGCAGAGATTTCATCCCACATCCTGGTAGCTCTTAGGATCTACTAATGTCCAGGAAGGAAAAATATTAAATAATAAAAATGGGATAATTCATTAACAGCCATAATCTAGTGCATGTCACATCTGCTTAGGCACCACAGTATGTATCCGATGCCTCAAAAGCAAGGAAATGAGAGGTTAACGCATTTCCTCGGGTTTGTGAGCTGTCTGCAAACCACGCTCTTATCTTAATTGATACAGCATCAGCCTTTCTCTGCACGCCTCCGACAACAAGCCCAGCTTTTTGTCCTCTTGAGTTATTAAAGACTCCACTCTGGGTGATAGAAAGAACAGACAGGCTAGCTGAGGATGTGGCTTCCTCCATGCAAAGCCCCCAAATCTCTTGTTTTTTCCAGCTTCTCAGGGCACAGGAGGCTTTTCAGTCCTCTTCCAGTATTTGAATGCTTTGCTTTTGGGCTCTGGAGCAGCAGGTAGAAGCCAACCCCATCCCCACCCTGTGTGTTGAGGAAGAAAGCACAAAATCATCTATTTTCTCAACCCAGATGGGAATGTGTCCTGGCCATCTGGAAGCAGGTGGCCATGGACAGGTAGCATATGAAGCTCACAAAACATTTCTGTGAAATATCATGGCTTCAGCGGGCTTTATTTTCTCACCCTGGGAACAAAAAACCCCACACAACCAGTATCACTGAGAGATACCCAACGAGATGAGGCTTGCACCCAGCTGGTGACAGCCCCAGAAGGTCACGCACACATCTGGCTGTGGGAAGAGGATGAAGAGGAAACGCTACCCTTCATCTGAAGCCACCATGGCAAGCGAGCAGATGGATACAGGCTTTTTGCACCTTCATTTAACCACCGTTTCCTAAAAGACCATGTATAAGTTATGTCCATCTCCACCATGAGGTGCAGCCAAGTCCCTAAGGATAAACACTGAGATAATTCCTCATCAAATAATTGAGTTTCTAGCACTTTAGCTGCCAAAACCAGTTTTCTCCCAAAGCTCTCCATGCCTCCAAGAATAAAATAAGTTCCTTCTTCATTTTTATTTATTCTTGAGATATTGCCAGAGGCTGGTGAGGTTTTAGGACCCAAATCTGCTGAGTGAGGTGATGGTTATTTTGTTTCTCTGCTTTTCCCCACTGAAGGGCATTTTCTAGCCTCTGGATTGACGGCTGCATCGCCTGCGCGGCAGAGTAACTGGGTTTGCAGACAAAGGAGACCGACAGCTTGGTAGCGATAGCAAAGTAAATAAATAAAAGTCTGGGTCTGATAAATCTCTTACCAGGGACTCTGATTTAGAGTGGAGGGGGGAAAAGGGAGGGGGAAAAAAAAGGAAAAAAGAGTCTTTTTCAGCAATAAAGCTTGAAAAGCACTGCTGTAAATTGTCAGGAGCACAGCCATGTCCTCTCTTTGCCATGACGGAAAGAGGACCCAGAGCTCCAAATTATTTGCAGCTCTGGGAGGACACGTCCTATCCATGTATGTGGGAGGATGTAAAGGGAATTTCTGCTCAGATAAGGATTTGGTGATGTGTGGCAAAGAGCACATGGCAAAGATGCTGAGTCAGGCAGGAGGATGATGGTGCTTTGCTTATTTTGCATCCAGATCCAACAGAATCCCTCACAAGCAGCTTTGGGTTTGATGCCCTGGGCCAACGGGCTCAGGTAAATCAGAATTTATATAGGAAAAAAAACCCCAAACCAACAACAACAACAAAAAACCCCATATGTAGGATAAAAAAAAAAAAAAGGAGGATTTCCATCAGCCATGATCTGAGCGTGCGACATCAGCGTGGCAGCACCAGGGACAAACCTGGGGAACAGCATTAGCAGCGTTTACCGGAACTACATCCCAAAATAGTCCCATTACTCCTCAATATGCCATGTCAGCACCCGGCAGTGAAAAGAGGCCGCGCTGATGCCTTCAGACTTCAGCAGAGCCATAATGGGAAACAAATTGTGCGAGGCTCCCGGGCGATGGAGTGATGGCAATCTGCATTTGTGCTCTCAAGCGAGCCGGGCTTCAGCCGAGAATTCGATAAGTACCAGTAGAGTTAATTCTCCAAGAGCATCTCTTTGCTGATTGACAAGACTGACAGCTGTCAATGGAACTGCCAGCTTGCCATGTGTCTATCCCTGGCAGAAATGGAGAAGGGGAGCTGATGGCTCTTGCAAATCTAGGGGAGGAAAAATCAATGTAAGGAATGGCCAACCAAGGGAAGGAAGCAATTCCCTGTGGTTATTTCTATGCCAAGTGGTGTGCGAGTCTTTTAAATTCTACCAAAAGGGGGGAAAAAGCCACTAAAATAAAGAAACAAAACAAAAAAAACCAGCCCAAACCACTACAAATGGTGAACGTTTGAGTTATTCCAACTGGCAGCCCTGTGTGCCGACCTGCTCCTCCCCATACATTTCCTTTTTTTGTGGCATAAACAGCAGTTCAAGCTGTCTGGGAGATGTCAGCAGTGATTCATAGGCTGGCTTCTGGAATCACGGAGTTGTTTTAAGAAGTCCTGACATATCTCCAGTGACTTTGGTGGATGGGTTTTATTCACCTTCTTCTCTCCGACCCCTTTGCAGATCCTATTTCCAAGCTTAGTCCTGGCAAAGCCACCAACCCTGCTTTTTAATAAAAGCTGGGCCTTCTGTATGACTCAAGGATCAAGGGGATTTAAGGCAAACCCCACCAATTTTCACATTACTTAGACCCCAAGAACCAGCAGTGCTTCAGCTCGAGGCTTTTCCTACCTGAAGTTGATTAAAGCGAGAGCTGGAGAGCTGAAAATGAGCCGTAAGAAACGCCGCACTGAACTTTTCACAGGAGTAAAAGGGGAAAGTGGCCATGAATTGCTATTATGCACATCATGTAGTCCCTCCAAGTGCTGCTGAGTGGAGTTGTACATTCATATAGAGTCAGCCAGGAGTCCATTTTTACCTTGCTCTGGACAGGGAGGTGGATATATGGACCATTATATGTTCCCAGCTGGAGAAGAGCGGCTTTAGCTTTATGTCCAGAAAGCCCCGTCATTGCTACAGACTTTGGGGTGGCTCCTTCTCCTTATTTTATTCTCTCTTATCAACTTTCATGAAATGGTATCGAGTAATATAGCCACTGTTCCTCCTGTCTCTTTGAGCATCATCACCATTCCAGGGATGCAGGGATTTGGGAAAAGAGCCTGAATTCTGCAGTGATGCTCTTGGCTTTCCTATGCCAACCTCTCCATCTCCAAGTCACTCTGAAAAAGCCCTAGAGTGCCAAATATCCAGATTTCCTCCTTCCATTAAGTGCTGTGGCTCTGGGCAGGTTTTGGTCTTGTGTTTTCTTCTGGTGGGTGGGATTTTTCTGTTTTTCTGGAAGCTGTGAACAAGATCTTACCTCATTTCAGCTAAAAAAAAGCCCTTTTTTGACCGTGGCAGCCCCTTGCCCCACGGAGCAATGCTTTCGTTTGGGAATATTTGCACTGAGCGCAGTGTAACCATTTGCTTTTTGCAAAGAAGAAAAGGAGGGGGCTTTTTTTGAGAAGTATTTAATTTTAATTAGTGGCCAAGATTGCTCTTTCTCATCCTCTGCCTCTGTAATCCTTCCCTTTAAATAAAAATGAAATTTTTATAATTGGAAATTAGCAAAATTATTACAGATTCGCATGAAATAGCAGCCTGTATTTGAAACCCAAGTCCCTGCTCATCCCTTCTAGAGGAAAACTGGGATAAAAGTGACTTCACCCAACCACTCTGCCTTTCAGGGCTGGGGCTGGAGACCTCCCCACACCTTTGGGTTAAAATACATGGTGCTTAATTGAGTTATCTGAACTCTTCTCCCCTTTCCACCGGGGTGGACTTCTCCTGAGGTTTTGAACCGAAACAAATTGCCTCTTTTTCTAGTTAGATCTCCCTGGGGCAAAGCTCTGCAGCAAATTAGGTATTAACATCTGTACAGCTCTGTTATCCACCATGCCAATCACAGCTCCATAATTGCCCGCAATGTCTTCCCTGAAGGATGCCTGCTTGTATGTTTAATAAAACAACCAACCCAGGTCTCAAATTTCCTTGCTTCTATGAAAAATTCATTGCTGCCGTTCCCAGGAAGTGTTGATCCGTCGTACTCCTGCCACCGTCTGCAAGAGGAAACCCCGAGCCCAAAGAGATGACGGCAGCATGAGGACATTGAGCGGCTCCTCTCCCGGAGAAGCCCTAGAGATGAACCTAGAGATTGGAAGGGGAAACTGAGTCAGGGAAATGAGCAGCAGACAGAGGATTTGGGATGAAAAACCCAGGGAGAGGAATTTCCCTCTTTGCAGTCTCAGTTTGGTGACTTCAAACATTCTCCGAGTCTAGAAGTGAGTTTTAACGGCACCGGCTGGGGCTTTCCAAGCTCCTCGTCGACTCGAGCGCTGCCGGCAAGCGATTTCAAGCCCGTCTGCTAAAATATGCACCCGAAAATGTAGCGTAAATTGTATATTTGATTGTAAAAATTGCAGTTCATGCTGTGTTGCTTAGTGACATGAATCATCCGGAGGTAGGGCAGAATACTAATGCTCGGCTTCTGTAAGGAGCTGACACGGAGCAGCCTAGGTAAGGATTTATCTACCAACCGAATGTTGTTCCCAGGAGAGCGGCACAAGCAATTCTGCATAATAAACGCATTCCTCGGCTGTGGGATAGACGGACAGACGTAAACCAGGGGAAAATACATCCCCCTGCTTCTTGGTGACAAACTGGCTGGAAGAGGCTGGTGCAGAGGAGAGGAGGAGGGCGAGTTTTCCATCTGAGTTTGCGACGTTGATAGAGAAATAAAGGCGCTCAATAGCGCACGGGCAGAGCGGTGTTGATCCATCATCGTTACCCTCCGAAATCTGAAATGAAGGGGAAGATTCATAGCAAAGTTTTGCTTCAATGTGGTAGTATTAGGGAGCTCTTTTTTTTCCTCTGAAATGGGTTTTGCAGGCTGAACATTACGAGCTTCGCTTTTCTGGGGGGAAACTGAGGCATGGGAAGGACAGGTCCTGTAGCAAGCTCAGGGTGGCTTTGAATGTGGTTGAGAATCCAGGAGGTGAGGCACAAAACTGTATCCCTCCTGTTTTCAGGGCTTGGCCATTGCCCATTTGGCTTTGCCATCCCTTCCAGCTCTTTAAACCACTTACCATCCCACATCAGATGGGATGAAGCTGCTTTGAGCCCCACCCTGGGGCCTGGCAGCTCCCACAGGATACAGAAATCCCTGGGGGTACATCTGGTGCTAGGTGCTGTGAAAAGAAGGCACTGGGCTTTTTGAAATCACCCTCTCCCATCTTCAAAGCTGAGCAGACAGCTGACAAGCTGGGAGGGGAGACACGTTTAATAGTAATTAGAGACGTTAATAATGGAGCAGATGATGAACTGGGGCGCGGGGAGATTAAAGCTGAGATTTGCCAAAGGGATTTAGATGCACGAGGCCAATTAAAAAGAACTAGAGGAATTAGACTACACCGAAGCTGAGTTCCCAAATCCCTTAAGCCTTGACAATAGAAAGAGGGAAAAACGAGCTCTGAGCATTCTCTGCTATGTCCCGGCACTGGATCAGGCCCTGCAATGGTCATCGCAGTGTTGATGTGTGGGCCAAAAGTGATGAGCAGATCTCAGCAGGGGGCTGTGATGTGGGGTGCTCAGCCAGTATCTGGGGGATGCTCTCAGCTCCTTGGGTGATGCTCATCTCAGCAAGTGCCATCACCAGTTTACCTGCACCTCCTGCCAAGCCGCAGCTCTGCGAAGCCTCCCTGGACACATCCTCTTCTTCCCAACACGCTCTTATCTTCCCGTAGCTGCTTCCTCAGGCGTTACAAATGCCACATTCCCTTTTTTTCCCCAAATGCTCCAGAGGGAAAACTGGGCATTTAATTTCCAAATGAACCCTTTGGATTTTTTGTACCTTTTTTTTTCTTTCTTTTTTCCCTCGCTGCTGCCAAAGTGGTTGTAATAATAATAATTAATCATACGCAAAGCTCGTTCTTTTGAATGGGACAATATTAATACTTGTTGGCAAGCTAGATTGTGCTTTGCAGACTTTAGCTAATTAATCCTCAGAATAACAGAAGGTGCTTTTTAACACCCGGATTGTGACGAGCAGGGCAACATCCCTGGGATAAAACCCTTCCTTCCTACCCAAAAAAGAGATGGCTTGGGTTTGGAGGCTGCAGGAGATGCTCAGAAGCATCCCAGTGGGACCAGCATCACCTTGTGCTGTAGATATGAACATGTTTAAAATAAAAGAAATTAAATCATGTAACTGGGCAGGGTGAAAAGCAGAGGGGAGCAGGAGGTTTGGGGTGGGATGTGTAGAGCAGGGAGCAGCATAATGGCCCTATTTTTGAAGAGGTCCCTTTCCACCACGGATCTGCTCCTTTAATGATTAATAGTTTATTCCACTTTCCCCTCTAATTTACTGACTTGTTCGTTTTGGGTTTTTTTCTCTCTCAACTAGAACAATGGGAGGGTTTTGAAGCTGGAGATGTAATAACACCAGAGTCTTCAGCTTCCCCGTTATGATTCCTCATTATAAAGTTATTTCCCCGCGATTTGAAATATAAATGATGCCTTTGATGTCTGCATTTTTAGAAATTGCTCTTTTTAATTTTCTCCTTTTAATTTTTCTCCCAACAAGATGCTCTTCCCCCTCCACCCCCCCCACCCCCACGCTCCCCACCCCAACCACCAGCACCGCTTAACTCAACCCCACTGCTCCGATGCGGCGTTGTAAACACGGCTTGGGCAGAATAAATAAAATGCCTCGAATTGCAAGATTTTGCTTTGAACAAATGGGATAATTGGGGCAGCTGGAAAAAAAAAAAAAAAGAAAGAAAAAAGAAAGAAAAAAAAGAAAAAGCCTTGAATGCAATTTCATTTATTTTATTTTTTTTTTAAAGCATGGGGAAATAAAGCCCAAGCCTCCTTCTTTTTGAGCTTTTATCAATAAATAAGAGGCTTTGAGCCCATCTGGGTGAGGAGCGCTGTCAGATGTCCCTCTGAGCTGCATTCCCCCCATCAGCTCCAACTCCTTTTCCCCTCCAGTTTGCAGCAGTGGGGCGGGACTGGGGGGTTGCAATGTGTCAGCAGTGGGGAAGTGCACGCTCTAGATAAGCCCCTGCCAATTTTACTCTAAACTTCCTTAATTAAAAGCCCTGCTGCTGGGGTGACGCCAGCTCCTTCTATCAATTCCTATACGTGCAAATATTTCAACCTTTCCTTGAGCGTTGCCCCATAGGGCAGCAGGGGCGTATACAAGACGGTATGTGGGTATCTAAGGAAAGCATTTCCCCACCAGTATCCCTGTGTGGATGAACATCCCATCTCCAATAAAGCATTTTCTTGGCAAAGCTGGGGTTTGCAGGCAGTGGGGAGCCAGCAAGAGCCAGGCTCTGCCTGCCTGATGCCGGCGATAAAAAACCCCAGTTGCTGTGAGTTTAATTAAAAATTCTTCGCTGGTGTGGCGAGGGCCCACCCTTTGCTGGCGGGTGGATCTGTGGGAGCGGGTTCAGCGAGGTGTGTTTTATCCAGAGCGGCGACTAATAGAGCGTGGGAGAGAAGGCGGCACCTTTGGGAGCAAATTGGGAAGAGGGGAGAAGGAAAATTGCTGCCAGCCTGAGCTGGCAACATCCCTCAGGATTGCTGGGAGATGGAAGATGCTTCTCCAGCAGCAGGACCGGACTTGTGCCAAGGCAGATAAGTCAAGGGGAAAGCGCTGCTTTATTGTATTTTTATTTCTTTGGTTTAACATTTCCTTCACCTCATCCTCCAGCTGGATTTCCAGCAGTGATGTGTCTCATCGGTGCTGAGCACCCCAGGAAAGCAGGGAGATGAAGGCTGTCCTGGCTGCACAGCCCCACACTGGGTTGTCCAAGGGATGTTGGAAGGAAGCATCTCCCTGAAAGATGAATGTCAAGTCAGGGTATTCCTCTACCCAGTAGTATATTCAGAAATCATGGCTGGTTGGGGATTAAAACTGGTATCTGGCCACCCTAAGAAGCAGTTTCTATGGCAGGGAGAAAGCCCAGTTCACCAGCTGCTTAAGCAGAATGGAAAAAGAAGGCTTGGGAGCCAAGCAGGACTCTCAAAACACTTAAAACCCCATGAAAACCCCCAAATCCAGGGCAATTTGGTCCAACATCATGCAGAGCCCAACATCATCATCCCAGCACTAGGGACTGAGCATCCCTGTGAGGTCACAGACATCCCAGATAACATTTCTGACTTCAAGGCACACGAGTACCTTGAAACAAGCTGCAAATTAAGATGAGAGTGGATGAGACTGTATTTAAACTCTGTATTATGCTTGTTCTTAACGGCCCCCCGAGCCTTGCGTATTATTATTTTATAAAAATAGGATATTAAACAGAGAATCAGGCTCAGATGAAAAATTTAACAGTGAGTGAGGTTTAAGTTTTCATGGTGTAACGATGTCCGGAGAATGGATGTCTTCTTGAAAAGGACAAACCGCGAATTAAAGTGATAGTCAGATGATAAAAACCTTCACTTAAAATATATATTTCTTCCCCATGTTATTAATAACATGCGAGATGAATATTTTAAACTGGATGAATTTTAAAAAATGTCATTTCCAAGCCAGATTTGAAAGCTTTTTGCTGAGATTACAGCATTGGGGTTGAGGGGGGAGGATCCCTCCCTGTATTCACTGTAAGACCGTTATGTATATTTTATAGATGTTCAATATAAATATCACTCTCCTCTCCCTTCCTCATCCCATTTTCTTGGGTTTGTTTGCACTTTGGAGCCAACGCTAGCTTGGCTACTTTCAAAGGAGGCGGGGGTTTGCTCTGGGATAGCCAAGAAAAAAAAAAAAAAGCCCTTTTTGCCAGCAAAAATGCCAACCCTAATGGATGTTACATTTCTAAAGGGCACAGGAGCATCTCAGTGCCGGGTCCTCATGCACCGGAGCAGGAGGGAGAAGTCCATAACTCACTGCCGGGCCTGGGATGCATAATTTATCCCTTGCAATTCTCCATCAATTGGTTATTAAAAGTGCTCTCCCTGTGATGGGCTGTATTAAGTACGTACCAGGGAAGAGATAAATCTAGTTCCCAAGGTAACTAACTCCCAATTACAGTCCATAGGGAAAACTTTGCTTGCTTTGCTACAAAAGGCTGCTTTTTTGGCCCATTTGGAGGTCAAAAATTAATACATTGGTGCAAAGCAGAGCAGCATCCCCATCTGTAACCTCCACGAAGGTCCCTGCGTCCTCACAGGCTCTCCAATGCCCACGGGAGTGTGGCTATAACCATATATTGCAAAATAAAGCTGGGGGCTGGATCTGGTGGCAACCAGGGCATCATTTTTGCAGAGCTCAAACAGTCAAAGAGCCTGTGGATGATGCACAAAGAGCATCCTGGCATCACTGAGCTAAGAGAAATGGAAAAATTAAGAAAAAAATAATAATTTCCCTGAGCAAAGCAGCCTCGGAGCAGCCGTTCTCTTCCTGCTAAATGCCAAGGATCCGAGCTCGGGGCCTCGTTGCGATAATGACCATGAGCTGATGGAGAAACTCCCCGGGGGCAGAAGAAAAGATTCGGGAGAATAAAACTGCTCATGCTGGAAAATATTCAGTTCTGGGAGGCTGCAGTGCTGGGGGCAGCTAGGGGTGGCTTTAGCGAGACAAAGGTGCCCTGAGCTGCTTGGGAAGGGTATGGGGGAGTTAAATTCCCTTGCTCCAATCTTGGGGTGATTGTGTGCCAGCAGTGTGTGTGGTCTTTTCCTTCCTGATGTGGCTATTTGGATGTAATCCACCTTTTCTTGGTCTTTATCCTGTGAGGTCCAGGTTTGCACAGCGGATGGTGCCCTCGGCTACTTTTTTTGGAGGGCGAACCAGAGGAAAGAGGTTGAAGCACTTGCCCTTTGCTGACAGCAAGAAATAAAAAGTCCTAAACAGTCCATCGTAAATAATAAAATTTAAAAGGCCAGAGCATGTGGTCTCTCTATGCCCAAACTCCTCTGGTTCCCTGTGGAAAACCATATCCAGCAGCTCCAGCTCTGGGTTTCCCTACCCTTCCCTCCCACAAAGTTGATTTTCTTGCAGGATTGTGGTGTGTTCTTCTTATTTTCAGGCATTTTTGATCCCCAGAAATTTTATTGCCCCCATTTCCTCATGCTTAGCAGCATTCATCCAGACCCTGGGATAACCTTCAACTCTTCTCATCCTACTTCTGCTTATTGGGTACCATCTCCAAACTGGGACGATCCTGCACCATAATAATGTACCACTGCTATAATCCCACTGTGGAAAAATAAAGGAGAAAATAAGGAGGAAAAAAGCCAATGAAACTAATAAAATGGGAGTGTTGGTGCATAGGGCTCCAAGTGGTGAAAGCTGCTGCTCTTTGGCCATAAAAGAAGAGAAGTGGCTGTGGACACATCAGTATCTAAGTGGGGATGCTTAAATAATTCGGGCAGAGGGACAAATAAAAAGGTAAAAGCTTGGCCAAAGGAGGGGAACAGCTCAGGAGGCAGCAGATCCAAGCAGAGGGAGGCTCGGCTGGGCTGGGCTGAACTCGGCAGCTGGGAGGAATGGGTCGGATCCTGCTCGCTTCTGGCTGCTTTCCTCCACCTTGTAGGGATGGCATCAATAGATGGCACTCCAGAACTGCTCCTTCCTCCTACGGCAAATCCTCTGTGGATGGTGGAGAGGTGATGGATCAACTAGAGGGGTAACTTCTGGAGCAATAGGAGCTTGCAGCCTTCACTTGGAAAGGCCCAACCATGTGCTCAAACTGCTTTGGGTGTCCAGGCATGACAAGGATTTGTTTAAAAATAGAATAAATATCACTAAAGACTTTACAAGGACACAGAACAAGGCTGATGTTGTGATAATCCAGCATTCCCATCTCCAGTGCTCCCAGTGCTGGTGCAAGGATAAAAAGCTCAGGGAGACAAGGAGGGCAACCCACCCCCCCTAACCTCCTGCACCAAATTGCTTTTACTTGATAGTTTAGGTCAGCTTCAAGTAGGTCACAAGGATGTGTGTATCTTCAGAATAAAGTCTTTAATCGGCTGATGGATATGAAAAAATAAATTACAGTGGCAAAATGTAATAAACGTTAAAGGGAAAATGATGAGGGTAATATAACTACATTGATTTAACTAGGATGATATAGAGGAATTGTCTGGTTTATAGGTCTTTAGATGTCTATTAGTGGCTCTGTATTAAGGAATAGGGCTGTTCTCTTGATATACTTAAGAGCTGTCAGTAATTCCTATTTCACAGTCCACTGCTTCAATTCAGAAAGTGCGGTGCAGCCCCAGCGACCCCATCCCGGGCTCGCTGGAGGGTGACCGCCTGCCAAAGGTTTCCTTTTCAAGCCGGCGGCGAGCTAAGCAGCCAGATTATTCAAACCCACGCCGCCGCCGCCAAGAAGAGGAGCCAGCGGTCCCCTCCCTGGGGACTGCGGTGGCATTTGTTTTAATAACTCCTGAGTTACGCCCCGTTACTGCCTCCGCTGCGGGAAAACTCAGCTCGACCCCCAAGGCTTCAATCTGCAGGGTCCAAAGGGTCTTCTCCCCCATGCTTGGGGCCGTATCTGTATTTTCAGAGCTTTAAATGCTATTTTACACCTACCTGCGCGTGCCTAATTTCACCCAAGGGGTGGGAAATGGCTCCTGATCTTACTTCTCTCCCTTTCCTCCTGCTAACAAACCCAACTCCCACAGTGCCAAACTTAATGAAAATATAGAAATATTTTTCCAAAGCAGAGAGTTGGGAGAAAAGTTTCCCCCCCTGGCCCTGCCTGATCCGCTGCCAGCAGGTGGGGCGGTGCTGAGTCAGCTCCAGTGATCCATCGACCTGCGAAGGATGCTTCTAATTTGGAAAGTAAATTTGTAATTGAGAAAAAGAAATCCTGACTGAACTTCCTGGATGGCCGAGGTGATGGCAGCCCAGAACCACAGAGACATTGGACACTTTTCCCTTTTCCATTTGCTCCTTAAAGCTCACCAAAGCGAGGAGCAGCCCAGCCCAGCAGCTTCCACCGTGGCTAAAACCAGAAAATGAAGCTAGCCCAAATAAAACCATCCAACATTGTGCTTTAACATGAACAAAGAGAGATCAGCACAGTTGTCTTTGCCACAGAGAAATAATAACACTCTTTAATTAGACCTGCAGGGTCCAGGTCCCTGTTCAGGTGAGGCTGGGATGCAGCTGTGGCTTTTCCTGGATTTTTCTGCACTGGAGCAGATGAGCACCCTGGTGCCACTGGCCACCTTCCCCCCTCTCACTGCCCTGCCAAAAAAGGCGGGTTTTTTGAAATTAATATTTTCTAAAGGGAAAAAAGCCATTTTCTACTGGGAAAAGGAGAAGGGTGGGAGCATGAAGAGGTTTGCAGACACCCAACATAGAAAGGGCAGAGGAGGTCTGAGGGTTTTTTTTTTCCAAAATAATTGTAACAAAATTACAGTAATTGATTTTCCTCAGGATTTGTAGCTCCAGAGGTCATGTGATTCCTACCAGACTTGGGATGCTCCCACCATCCCTCCATTGGGATGCATTTCCACGATCCATAACATCCTTCTGGGGAGCGAGCTGCATGTCATGGCATAGCACATTTCATCTGGGTGCAAAAGAGTTCAACCTTCCAACGATGCACAGAGCTCTCCACCTAAATCCAGATGTAACACTGAATAAAAAAGAGATAGGACGGGCTTGATCCCAAAATTGCCTTTTGTTTTTGTTTTTGTTTTGCTTCTTAGCAAGACAGAAACATTTCAAAAAGCATCAGAAACATGATGGAGAGTTGTTTTTCTTGATACTTCATAACATTTTCACCTGCAGTGTTTTTGCTGCTTTCTATTTTTTTTTTTTATGGCTTGCGAGTAAAAGAGGTTTTTATCGAAAATCTGTTTTTCAGGAACAAGAAAATCAATACAAATGTATCAGTCCAAGCCTCTGTTAAAGAAGTGGGAAAAGGTCCCCCCTGTGCAAAATAGAAAGCCTAAAAGGCTCATTTGGATTAGACACCGAATTTATAAACGTCTCATTACGTGAGACAAATCCCACACTTAACACGGACTTTTTTTTGCATAACAGTTTGTAAAGATCCTGGTGCAACTCGTAAACCAAATCCAAAAAGGTTAAAATCATCGAGTAGCTGGTTTGAAACGATTTATTTGCCCAATTCCAGCCATAACCGAATTCCTGAGGCTTCGATAATCTCTTTAGCACTGTCAGACTGGGTTTTGCACGTGACAGTTTTATCCGTTCTTGTTCCTCTCCCTCCTTTTAGTAACATTAAACAAAAATTAGGGAAGCAGTGCAATTGATCTGGTATTTTTCTGAGCATCTCCTGCCCTCCAAGTGTAGATGTTTCACCCTTGGGAAAGGCTCCAGAGAGCCAGGAGAGATCTGCATCCCGGCACATTGTACTGGACTCTTTGGGAGCCGTTGCAGCGATGCAGAGATGCACTTTGCTCCAGTAAATCCAGCAGTTATTTAATCCTCCTTGAGGACCTATACTATTTCATTTTCACCATCCCTTAGTCCAAGCCAGGATGCTGAAGGACAAAGTTGACTTCTATATTTTTAATAGTTTAATCTCAGCTGCTTTTTGCTTTCCCTTCCCAGGGTTTTTCACCTCTACCTCAGTTTTTATCTCTTTTTTTTGTGTGCTGGACATATTCCAGCAGATCCAGGATGTGTTTGATATTGCTCCTGACATATCAAAGCCTTCAACACACACAGATTTCAGTGAATTGGGAGGGAAAGCAAGAGAAGTTTTTAAACTCTCTGCCTCTTCTCTGAATCACCTGGACCCTGAACTTCTTTCTGTCTCAGCCAAGTAATGCAGCTGGGGCCCCAAAGCCTCTCTTTGAGTGGAGGAAGGAGCCAGTGCAATGAGTGAAGCATCAGTGCACACCTCTGGAGATGGGGCCAAGCCTTTGCTCCAGCACAAGTTTTCTTTATGACCATCTAAAGAGTGGACAGCCTTGGACCTGTGCTTCTCAAAGGAAGTGGGAAGCTCTTGGGGTTCACACCTTGCTCCTGGTGCTCTCATCTTGCTCCTGGCATTCACATCTCAGTCCTGGTGCTTGCATCTCAACCCTGGTACATCTCACTCCTGGTGGTTGCATCTCTGTCCCAGTGCTTGCATCTCACCATTGGCATTTGCATCTCACTCCTGACACTTGCATTGCTTACATCTTGACCCTAACGCTTACATCTCACCCATGGTGCTTGCATCTCCTCTCTCGTTCTTATATCTCCATCCTGGTGCTTGTATTTTAACCATGTCATGGTGGACACAGACAGGTTTAGCAGGCAGAGAGCTGCCTCAAGCCCTTAAGCCCAGACTCCACCACCCATCAGGTGTAAAACACAAGGGGTTTGTAGCCTCCTTGTAGGAAGAGGCATGTAACATGACATACGTTGGGTTTGTTCCTCCATCTGCCCCCATGACACATTAAGGCTTCATCAAGGACCACACACTGAAAGGGGCTTAGATGGGCATGTGACTGTGGGGGTAGGAACTGGCAGGATCTGTCCCCGCATCCCCAGGGTGAAGGAAGAGATGCAAAGTCACCCTGCTTTGAGTGATGGCTTTTAGGTGAACACCCATAACTCAAAACATGATATTGCTTTACTAAAAGGAAACTTATCTGCTTGTCAACCCATACTTCAACTCCATGTTCACCACCTCGCTTTGTATCTCCACCGTGGCTCTACCAAGTGGGATAACACAACATGTAATATATAACAACATATAACATATAACATGTAAAGCTGTAGCTACAGAGAGAAAGACCATTCCTTGGGTGCTAGAGGAGCCATACGGGGGTAGCACATATATGTCTCCAGGGGGCTTTTTTTTAAGGTCACTGCAGGAGAGCAAGCTCAGGAATTAGGGACAAAGAAAACAGGGGTGAAAACTAAACTCCCCCAAACTCTTTGGCACCAAAGACCTCGATGGAATGTTGAGAACAACATGTTTGTTCCCATCTTGAGAACAAAATACATACAGTGTGGAGAGAAATAGCCCATGGACAGTGTATAGGGAATCATGGGCTGGAAGGGACCTTAAAGATCATCTCATTCCACCCTCCCTGCTGCAGCTGAAAGAAAATCATCAGCATCAAGCTGTTCTTGTGAAATATTTGTCAGCGTTAATGTTGCATTTCTCAACCTGAGAAAATAACCATCTCCCCATGAAGTGATGCTTCATCTTCAAAAACTTCTACTCCAGGCTCCCAGGGTGCAAGTGCTGGGATTTTGGGTCAGAGATGTTCCAGGGAATAGCTCTAAGCCCCAAGCTGGAAACAGAGCCCTTTTTTTCCCCGCTAGCCAGAGACAAAAGTGCCCCCTGCCTCTCTCTGCTCTCTGCCAGTTTTACCCGTCATCCCAATTAAAGGCCATCCAGTGGATGAGAAAACCTCCCCGGCGTTAATCACGGCGGTAACAACCTGCAGCCGCCGGAGCAGCGTAATAAGGTCACATCCAGGCAGCAGAGCAACCCACTCCTCCTGTCACCTCTCGTCAGCCCTTTCTCCCCAAATGCCCTTTAATTAAGGGCTGCTAAAGACTTTCACTGCTTGGAAATGATCCCGAGCCTGGGTTTATATCGGCAGCAGAAGGCACGGGCATGGATTTTTGCAGTGAGGAGAAGGAGCGAGGGGCTAAAAATGATGCTCCATTAATGGACATTAATGGACACTAAAATGAAAATAAACCCTCCCAGGCTCTCCCATCAGCTCCGTGTCCTTTCAGTGCTGCCTGCCTTTGGATAAATAAAATATCAGGCTCAGCCCTGCAGACGGAGCCAGGAGAGGCAGAGCCACTGCCGGGGTCAATTCCCAGCCCTCCGCTTCCCTGCGTGCTCAGCTGCCTTCCAGATGCTGACTAATCCATTCATTATTAGCTAATAACGAGCGATGCCCATTAATGGTGGGGACTGTGTCTTCCTCTGCTATGTGCTGTGCCAAATGTTGCCGGCACGCGATGAATAAATAAGGCTGTAAATAAGGCTCGTGGGTCTGCGTGGGACAGGGAGGCATCCAGCCCCCATCCTGCTTTTGGGGATGTCTCTAGATCTCCTTCTTTCCACATGTACCTTCAAACATTGTGTCATGGTCAAAGCTGCTGTACAGCTGTCATGGAGGTGGCCAAAGCCTTCGGGAAACTGGGATTCCCCCTCCTGATGGCTGAGAAATATTTGGACCTATAAAGAGCAGCCTTGTATTGGAAGGCGATGAAATTGTGGTCGTGACTTCTTATCTCCATGAAGCACCAATGAGCTCATTAATGGGTGATGGAGATGAGGGTGGGGATGGAATGTCTTATTATGGGGCACTATTCAGCTACCTAGAATAAAATCTCTGGACCTTACAACACTCCTGGGTAGGAAAGGAGACGTACCATCTCATGGGACATACCTCACTGTCCAGGGCTTTTAGACCTGATGACCCATACCAACCTGACTACAAAAGCAAGGGAGGTGTTACAACAGCTACGTGGAGAGGAAGGTTGCATCGCAAGCCCAACCACTGCTAGACACTAGAGACCTCCCAGCAGAAAGAGGTGCAAGCGCCTTGTCCCCAGGAGAGCTCCTAGAGGGGCCCAAACCTCCTTAAACAACCATAACCCCAAGTAAATCCAAACTCTGGGGACTTGGGGTGTCAACACCCATGAACAGTGACTGGAGGTTCACAGCTGGTTGCTCCCAGGGACCACAAGCTGGGACAGGCATTCTGGGGCTGGTGGCATCTAGCAGGGGAAATACTCACATCCAGGAGCTCCACAGGCTCCTCAGGTACCAGCAGGAGTCACCTGCCTTAAAGCAGCTGGAAAATGGAGTGAGCTCGATGGAAAGACACATCTGTAGACAAACATCTTGGGCCCCTCTAACCGCCAAGCTGCGAGCAAAACAGATGGCTCAGGGTTAAATGTGAATTGCAAACCTCAGAAATAAAAATGGTGCTTGTGCCCTTCCCTGCACCTTTATGATATATAAAGATACAGAAAGTGGGTTTATTTCTTTCAGAGAAAAAAAATGTTTGGTTTGCTCTGGGTTTTTTTTTGCGTTTGGTTTTGGGGTTTTTTTATGGTGTTTGTTTTTTTTTTCTTGCATTAGAGAAAACAAGGCAGGTTTTTGCCTGTCAGGAGCTTGGGGATCTCAGATGCTTTTTGGGGGTATTTCAGCTCTGGGAAGGGGCAAAGCTTAGGAAAATAAGCCAAAAGTCCAATGCAATTAATTGCATGAAACATGGAAATTATACACGCTGGGAACTCCAGGGTCCCTTGTCCATTGTATAGACATGTAAAGTCCTTCAGAAGAGCAAGGGATAGACAGGAGGATCTGGTCCTGGGCACCCTGCTCTAGATGACCTTGCTTTAGCAGGTGGGGCTGGACCAGATGATCTCCAGAGGTCCCTTCCAAGCCACACCATGCTGGGATTCTGGGGTTCTGGGATCCAACAAGCCCATTCTCCACTCTGGCAAGCCCAAACCAGGACCAGAGCAGGGAAAATCCATTTTCCTCTCCCAGAGAGCTCTGCAAAGTCAGTTTGTAGAGAGACGGCCGTGAGGGCCCTTTCCTCCTTCAGATGGGGATTACGACGTAATTAAGGTGGCATGTCAGAATAATTACCTCTCCTAGACAGAGAGCTTGTCCCTGGCTCCAATTTATTCTCCTGGAGTGGAATTAGCTGGGAATTCATTTGTGAAGGGCTGTGTTTTTCTTCGTGTTGGCTTCAAATGAGCCAACAGAGAGGTGAAAAGATCTCTTTGGCCCTGCCTGCCCCTTCATTCTCAGTAGGTTTATTCCCCACACCAGTCCCTTGATGCCATATCCCAATAACAGCCCAGTCACTGGCTTTAAATACAGGTGGGACAATTAGAAATATAAGGTCATGGTTGTTCCTTACAACAGGGCATTTAAATATCTTTTATTAACATAATGACTGCTATTCAGACAGAGACAAAATAAGAGCGTGCATCTTTTGGGAAAATAAATCTCGCACCGCTTTTATTTTTTCCCCCCATATATTATTCATATTGAGACAAGGACCAGCTGAAGGATTTGCAGCTGAGGCTGCGACTGGAACAGCAGGAGTTGTGCCTGGCAGGTTCCGAGTGAGGTGCCGGCTGTGAGAGAAAATCGACGTTGTTGTAAGAAAAGAGGCAAAACCCACGGTGGCTGCGCCCGAAGTGGCAATTGCCGCTTGCAGTCGGTGAAACTGAGCAGTTTGGTTTGGTTTTGTCAATTAATTAAGCTTCTGGTTCACCTTTTAAAGGAAAGGAGAAGGGGGATAAAAAGGTTTTTTAGGAGCTTTCGAAAATACCGCAGCAAAATGTTTTGGCACTTCTGAAACAAAGCCTTTCACTTCAGAGATACCAGGATGAAACATCTCAGCATTTTTCAAAGGTTTTCTGCTATTTAATTCTTTTTTAACCTGAAATTATTCACCTCATTAACATAATCCTGAATTCACACTGCTCTGGTCCTCCTCAAACATCATTTCCAGCAGATGCACAAACCGATCAAAAAAACCCCCCATTTGCAGTGTATTGACTTAAGGCTGTAATTTTGCCCATATACACACCTTATTTCTAACTCCTAAGTCTCTGCTCAGTAAATACATCTATCAACCGGTGGTGGGCCCCATGAGAAACCCATCTTCAATTCCCAAGATGCCCAGGAGAAGGTTTCAGGAGCCTTCAGGCAGCTCGCAGCCCCAGGAAGGATGGGGCTGAGGTGGGAACACTCGCTCTTCTATGATGCTATAAATATAAATATGGGTGTGTGGCACTTGGTTTATTGAGATAAATTTGGAAGATGTTCTGCTGGGTTTATATAACACAAAGGTGACATGTGTTTACTTCTATCTGTCACTGCTATAAATATATATAGATATGGTCCATCTCAGTTTGGGCACATCCTCATGGCTATCTATGCATTCCTATAGACAGTGCATCCCTCAAATGTCTTCATGCCCCCGGTGAATGTCTGTACCCACAGCTGGGTGCATTCCTTCAACCATCATATTCACAGCCCTTTTCATTTGGATGTGGCTTTGGAAAGAGGAGCCTGGCTCATAAAACTTGTGGGTCTCCATAAATCTCCATTTCTAAGTGCGTGGAAAGGTGGATTTGTCCAGCTCAAACACAGGAGCTTAATAAAATACCACAATACAGGGGTCTGGAGGACTTTCTTCTCTTCCTCAGTTGGTCAAAGCCACTTTGCTCTCAGTGTAATTCCCTTGATCTCATCAGAAATGTGTTGAAAAAGCAACAACAGTGCGTGTGAGAGTCTTGTGGTGCAAAAGGACTGAGGCAAACTGGGTGACACTGGTAGGGCAGTGGGGTGTTTGGAGATGGCTCAGGGTGATGTTCAGCCCTACCTAGCGGCCTGGGAGTTTACAGGGGGGTAGGCAGGTCATCGAGGGGCTCTTTTGGGGTGTGGGTTTGTGCACACCCCTCTTCTTCTGGACTACTGCAGGGCTAAGTAGCGTAATGGGTCATCTTGTGCTAATTATGGGTCTCACCTGGGTCCTTTGGGATCACCCTGCCCTGAGTCCTGGCATTAGAAGAGAAGGGATACGACAGCTCAGTGCCCATTATGAAATAAGCTTAAGGCATCTCGTTAGCTGAAGGGCTGAATTCTCATTTACACTCCAGCCTCTCCAGGCTGCAAACGCAGCTCCTGGAGCCCTTTTATGTTCTGAGCAGCTCAAGTGTAAATTAAAATCAGGCCCTCCAGTGTCATTTCTTTTCTTCCAACGAGAAAAAATTCTCTTTGACTAGAGGGAGTGAAGTGGGTCGAGATGGTTTGGGGTTGACTTTAAATCTCCTCGACACCAAGGTGGGCGATGGGTATCCTTCATCTGAGAGTGGAAATGTTTAAACTCCTTTCTGAGGTGAGGGTAGTTTGCAAAGCAAGGCACAACATCCACGGAAGAGAGAAGATTCTTTCCCCATCATGCTGGTATAAGAGCAAAGAGTTTTTCCCAGCTTCCCTCTCATCACAGGTCTCTGAAGATGGTCAAGGTCAAGGAACTCTTCTGGACTTCACTCACAGAGGAATGACATTGCAAAGACATGCCCAGCAGACAGCTGGTTTCGCTGCAATAATCTTCCTGAATTTTGTGCTCCATTGCTCTAAAAGAGGACACGGTGGTTTGAGCGTAACGAAATAAATCTGGGTGCACTGGTAGCTGCACAGGCTGTGTCTCCTGCTGTTGGGGATAAAAAGGTTTCCAGGAACCACAGTGGTGAAAAGGAGATGGATCCATCAGTAGAGTAAATACCTGGGGATGGTATTAATTAGTACAAAAAAGAGGGGGAGGAAAGAGTGGTTTGGCTGTGATGCACACGGAGATGTTAATATTCTATGGAGCAGGTAATGAGGCTTTATCAAATTAATATCTGGGGCTGGACTGTGGTCAGATGAGGTGATGAGGACATGTCGATGCCTGGGAATGAGGATTTTGGAGAAGGGGCTGTCAAGACTCAACAGAATCTTCAGAAACTATCAGTAAAGTCACTCTGCCCCTACTGATTACGCTAATGAGGGTGCCCCTTCCCCTCCCAGCGATCTCCCCACTGCAGCTCCCAGCCCCTGTGTGACTCCAGACACCTGCTCTGGAGCTGGGGACGCCAAATCAGCCTGTCCCTGCCATCCCTGTTCCTGTCACTTGGCGCTGATGGAGCAATGGGATGAGACGCGCTTGCTGATTCATTGCCTCTCCTGGCGACGTCGAACAACCCTCTTAGGAGCTTCCCTGAGCACTTAATCAGAGAAGAGCTTATCTGTGGCATCTTAAGGACTTCTCAGGTGAGACGCATCCTTCCCTGAATAAAGAAGTGAGCTAACGTACAGGTGGAGAGAAGACAAGATATTTTTTGACACCGCAACTCTTAACATCTGATTGCAGCCTATTCCCGTGAAGGATGCATGGAGAGGTGACGCCTGCTCTGGTGCACAACCTATTTGCTGTCTTTTCACTGCTCTCGTTTCACTGAAGCTTGAGCAGCCTCCATCCTCATGCAAATGATCCTCAGAGGTGAGACAGGGTCCTCCTTGCTACAGGGACTGTGTAGGAAGATGTTAAGTGACTTAGCAGGGGCTGCAATTGATCTGATTCTGATTTCCCAACAGAAATCACCCCAATTACTCGCCTAAATCATCATGGAAAAGCTCTGACCTCCATATTCTTCCTTTACACCAAGGATAAGACGCCAGGGGAAGCTGAAATTCAGATTCCTTCCTTTTGAATCACGTCTGCACCCATCGCCTGCATTACAGCAGCTTGCAGAGCCCGGTGGAACAGGCACCCTGTGTGCTGGATGCTACCCACATCCAGCCCTTCAGTTATTATCATTGCTATTGTTACGGAATAAATCATTCCTTAAGCTTCTCTCTTTCATTGCAAATTGTCCATGAAACACTTGCAATCTCTGCAGAGAGACACCTGGGTTGACAGACTAAATCAGATCAGTAATCAAATCCAGATCCCATCTCCTGCTACCTGGTATGAGTTATTAGGACTGGAAGGTGCTGAAGGAAAAAGCAAGAATCTCTGCAGGCGAAGAAAAAAAAAAAACAGAAATGTGTAGGAAAGGTTTCTTCTGCTTATATCTGACCTAAAAAGATCTGAAGCTTTCTCATATATGTTATTTACCCTTCGATTTCTAGATATTTGAGGTCTGGGACTTAACAGCAGTTACGACTGATGTTTGCAGCAACCAGGTCAAGGAGCTTCACTGGTTACCAACACAAAACAGATAAAGAGCACAGGGAGCAGGGCAGGTAGGGCTAGCAAGGATGGAGGCAGCTCCTTAGGTTACTCCTAAACCCAGTCAAAAACTATTTGGAGTTATAACTGTGCCAAAGCCAGGTTTTAATAGCATGCCAACCTTGTCCTGAATGAAGTCCTACACCTGTCTGATGGGTATGGCACATACACCCCATTCAGAGCATCAAGAAGTGAAAATTTGCCCTCAGTCAATAAGAGCTCCACAGCTTTTCATTGAATTTTTTTTTCCTTGAGATTTAGGCCCAGAGATGATAAAATCTGGCTCCCTTCACTTACCTGTGCCAGGGTCAATACCAAATCACTGTCTCTAAGAACTGGAATCCTTGTGAAGCTGGGGGCTCAAAGCTGCACGTGCACCTTCTTCTAAGAGTTTTTGGCTCAAAATCTACCTGTCTGGAGAGATCAGATGGTTTTGCAGAGGGTGAGGAGAGGGCAGCACATGTTGCACCCTTGCAACCCCCCTTTAATTACCTGCTTGCAGAAAATGATGCTTTCTTCATTTGCAGGTGAAGATTCAAGGTTTTGCTTTGCATGATGTTTGTTTTTTGTTTTTTGGTGTTTTTTTTTCTAGTACATTTTAGCCCATTCCTGTGGTGCTTTGCTTGGCAGAGAAGTCTGTGCTGCCTGAGCTAGCAACCCCCACCTTCTTAAGCTCCAAGAGACAGCCAGCTCCAGAGAAAGTAAATGGGAGGATGGAATTTATTTTATACCATTTCAATAACATGACAGGGAAGGAGCTGGATGCCTCATGACACAGAATAAAATCCAAACAAGCTTGAAGCTGTCCCTCCACCCTGGCCTCGATTTCACATTTGTTTCTACCCACGACTGAGCGCCAGTGCATCTCAAAGGCTTAGAAAAGCCCTTTCACTGCAAAATAAAAAGTGGTTCAAAAGTGGAGGAGAGAAATCAAGCACCCGGTTTCTTCTCACTGGAGAACCAAAAGCACTTGTCGATGGGTTTGATCCCTGCTCTGGAGGAGAGATTTCCACCCTCTGCATCTGCGCTGCCTCCCACCGCCTTCCCCACTCCAGCACTTCCCTGAGGACTGTGTCTAAATGGGATTTGAACTCCCCCATCCTTATCGCAGGCTGGCGACAGCTGACCGAAGCCTAAGGCTTATTCTTTCTCACTCTTGAAAAAACATGTATACACGTATATATCTCCTTTTCTGCAGCCGCTGGAGCATTGACTTTATCCTCTCCCATTTGCACTTTCTCATTCTCCTAGGTTGGGTATTTTTTTTTGCATTGCCTGGTGAGGAGCGTGCGGGTTTTCAAACACTGCAACCCTGTCTGCAGGAATAAACCTCGCAGGGATCACCTCTGGATTTAGCCCAGGGCTTGGCAGGGGGGGGATTTAACAGCACCAGGGTGAGGGTACAGCCACCCTGAAGTTGTATCTGAGTACTTACAGGGGACATCTATTTCTCGCTCTATAAGATTATATCCGAACAGTGGGATACAGCCTATAAAAGGAAAACCTCCTGACTTGCCCGGTGAAGTCCTTACCCAGCTGCAAAAGAAATCCCACTCTTCTTCTCTCTGCTGGTAATTAAAATCACCAGCTTCGTGTTTCAAAGCCCTGAATTCAGGTTCCCAGCATTGTTCAGCAGGAGCTTTGGGGGCTTTTGGCAGCATCGTTTTCAGAATAAACCTTCCCAGTCTACACGGGGAAGAAAGAAAAAGCCTTTTTTGATTGTCAGAGCGACCATCCAAGCACAAAATGCAGAAGCAGATGTTTTTCTGCACAAAGACCAGACTGGGGGCATCTCCTGCTGGCTGCCTCTGCCCAAATGGAGCAAGTGGAGACAATCTGCTTCCCGGGGAACATGCAACTGCAAGGATTTTCCTCTCTTTTGGGATCTATCTCCTCAAAAACACCAGGCTCAGCAGCTTTGGCTCTTGCTGTTCCTGTCAGAGCCTTTAGCAGTGCCCAGAACCTTCTCACAGCAAGAGCACTTTGCTCAGGGCTGGGTACATGGGTTCTTCCCTGGGAGGTGTCTTTACCCCCTCAGCGACAATCGCCTCCCTCCTCTGCCCCACAGCAACCCCCCCAGCCCCTTCTCAGTTCAGGTAAATACAGATATAGGTATAGATGGTATGGTTGTGGGTGGTATGGATATGGACATGGACGTGGACATTCATGATAAGGGTATAGATATAGATTTTATGGATGATATGAATATGGTTATATAGAGAGATAGAGGTATAGATACAGTTATAGATCATATGGCTATAAATATAGGTTATATGGCTATGGGTACAGATATAGATTATATGGATGCAGATGTGAATGACAGATGTAGCTACAGATGCACATTCAGATATACATGGTATTGATGACATGGATACAGATGATAAGCATATAGATACTGATATCCACAGAGATGGAATAGATATGGACATGGATATGGATATTGGTAAAGATGTTATTGATACGACCATGAATGTGGATATGGATATAGATATAGAGTTAGATAGGGATAGGTATAGATAGGTATAGATGAAGATGGTAAAGATATAAAGATAAAGATTATAAATATGATAAAGATAGCAGATATATATAAAAATAATGAAATAAAATCAGAGATAAAGATGATAGAGATGATAGAGATAGAGACAGAGATGGAGATGGAGATAGAGATAGAGACAGAGATGGAGATGGAGATAGAGATAGAGATAGAGATAAAGATAGAGATAGAGATAAAGATAGAGATAGCAATAGAGATAGAGATAGCAATAGAGATAGAGATAGAGATCCAGACAGGATGCTATAAGAAAAGCAAATTATTTCAGGACATTATCACAGATTTTGGGCCACTCAGACCCCACTCAGTGCTACATGGGGTGAAAACCATCACCCACAAGCTGAGAGGGAAAGGAGAGGGGAGACAATTTGAAGCCGTCCCACTTGAAGCTCCCGCAAAAGCCCCTGCTGGGACAAAAGGCATTTGTTACATTAATCGGCACTGGAGATAGCACCAAACAAATGAAAGTTATTAAAGGAAGGGAGATGGATGGAGCTCAAGGCGTCCGTTTGTTTTGCCAGCGCCAAATTCGTTTCCAGAAAAAGCCCTTATCAATTCCCAGGGAATAGTTTGCCCTGTCAGTGCCGAGCGGGTGTTAATGTTCTTTACGGCTCCGTGAGAGCTGGTGCAGTGACACCAATCTAAATAAGGGAGGAAGGAAGGCTTAATCTGCCTGTCACTGACCAGTTATTAACATTTTAGAACAAGGGCATTAAAGGAGAAAATTCTGAGAGGTCAATTTGTACTTCAGGAGAAAAGCCAGAAAGATAAGGAGGAGAAAAGCGACGTCCACCAGCCAACGGAAACGATGCCGGCCATGAGCACAGGGTGGATCCAGCTGCTCTCAGGGTACCCAGAAAAAGCAAAGGTGGTGATGGATGGGCACAGGACCCTGCAGGAAGGTGCTTTCCCCCCCCAACCCTGCTGTGAGGGTCTCCAGCTGAAGCCCAGCTTTCCACCCATGCCCTTGGCAGCAATGTCTCCCCTCCCCACACTAACTTGCAGTCTCTGCACCCCAGAGGAGGCTGCGATTCAGTGGGGCCACGTGCGCTTGCTCTGCAAAGCCCTGTGGGATGAAAGCTGTGTGCTTAGATATGGTTTATCCCTTCCAACCCCTGATGATAATCCGGGATTAGTCCTTCTAGTATATGATTACATTTTGCCCACTCTCTTTGAAACGACACTGCTCTGGCCATTTTCCCCTGCAGCTTGTCCCACCAACCCTTAGGAAGACTGTTTGCTAGGCTCTGATTAAACCCTGCTTGCAGCAAAGTCCCACCAGGATCCCAAAAGACTCGAGGTGTGCGTGGCCCTCACGGTCTGCACCGAACCTCCTCTCTGCAGAGCTCAGCATCCTCCAGCCTCGAAACACCCATCACTTCTAATGTCCACAGAGGGACCATGGAAGGACTGGGATGAAAAGTGAGTATTTTCACCCCCCATAATAAATAAGCAGCTTTGGCTGAAATGGTGGCTTCTGGCCATTGCTCCTTCAGGCAGCTGGATCTATAGAGAAACACCAGCTGGGCTCCATTCGGAAGAACGGTACCAGCCGAGAAGCCGGCACCACTGCTCCCCATTAGGTTTCTTTGCTCTATGTGTTGCTGGGCCATTAAAGGAGCTGTGTGAGAGCTGTCTGGTTGTTTGCAGGAGCAGCAGAGCAGCAGGAGAGACAGCAGCCGTCCCTCACATCATTTCTCCAGGGGGAATGAAAAGAGAGAGAGAAACAAAAAATTAAAATAAAAAGAAAATCAAAACTGCAGCGGTGGAGTCAGAAGGACAAATCTATCTACTGTTTTTATTTTAAGAGAGAAGATTTTGGTGTGTTTTCAAGCTCATTAGCACACAAGGAACCTGACTCCGAGGTGTCTGGTAGTGCTTGGGATGCTCTTTAGGATGGCACTGGCTATGGTGGTTAATGCAGGGTCTGCCAAAATAAACACAGGGAGGGGCTGTGGTGGGGCTGAGTGCTTTGAGATGCAGCATTTTCACTGAGGAGCTGCTTTCAGCCCCCAGTTCTGATATACAGGCCAATTTCTTTCATTCATTGATGTTATCTAAGGGGGTCCAAAGGGCAAAAGGATGCACCCAGGGCCAAGCTGAGAAATACCCACCATATTCTGGGATGGCAGCTTGCCCTCCCCCTTTATCCTGCTTTTCTGGCTCCGAGATGGAGTATACACAGCTAAGACACACACCCACCCCCTCTCCCCCCAAGTCCTGCCATGAGGTTTGACCCTGTGGCTCATGTCATTTTGCCATCAGATATCCCTCCTTTCCCACTTTCCCCTCATCCCAGATGCCCAGAAAAGCAAGGCAAAAAGCAGCAGCCATTTCCAGTGTGGCTCAAGCTACCTTTGCAGCCCTGCTGCCAACACCCAGGTGTCCGATGGTCCCCAGCCAGCATCCATTACCCTGCACAGACACAGTAATTATTGCCCAGCCCGTAATAAACTGACTCAGCACCACTAATAAATGAAAAAAGCCCTTACATCTGGGGGTGTGCAAAGGAGAGCAGTTAATTGTGATGGATTTTTCTGCTGCAAAGGTGGTTGCAGCATCAAATCCTTGCAGTCCAGGGCTTGGCATAATCCTCAGAACCCCAGTCATGGTTTGGGGACCAAGTGAGGATGCTAAATCCATAGAAATTCATTGGAGAAGGGGGAAAAAAGTAATGCTGAACCTTCAGTCCCATCTCTCACTTCTTTGATGTCCCCTCTTGTAAGATTTGAATCCATGAAAGATGGTTTTAATACCCGGTGTGCCGCGGGGATATTTGTTTGGTGACAGCTTCTTGCGTTCAAGTCAACCAGCCTGAATCCACCCACTAAATAAAGAGATGCTGAAAGTTGGGCTTGCCCTGATGCGCTTGGGAGGGGAGGAGGGGAGATGAATGGATTTTATTATTACCATTATTATTATTATTATTATTATTACTACTAATTGGGTAAATGGAAGGAAAAGCAATGCTTTCTCCTGGTCCAAAGGCCCCATTGCCAGGGCTGGCTCAGGATGACAGAGCGTCGCGAGGCAGCACAATAACAGCAAATTATAAATCATCGCCTTTTGTTTCAGATGGAACGCTGCGAGTCAGGGGCTTACCCTCCATCGCCTTCCCATCAACAGGGTGACATGCAGGAGGAGAACAGACACTGGCACTGACCCCAAACCTAGTGTGGATGGTGGGACTGCATGCTCCCATGATGTCCTGACTGTTCCCCGACACACGTGGGGCAGAGGAGCTGGGCTTGCCTGTGACAAGCCAACCCAAACAGCAACATGAAGTGTTGAATTTGGCTTCTCTTTCCTCATTAGTGTTGATTACACTAATTGACATGTTTGTTTGGGGTTGGATGTATGTTGTCATCCTTCTTTTTTTTCAACTTTTTTATTTTTGGGAGCTCAAACAACAGGGTTGTTGCCAAGCAGTTGTAAGAGCGAGTGCTTTCTAGAGGAGAAACCAGACCTACAGGGACTGGCCACCTCCTCCTGTAAAGCCAGGCTGGCAGGAGCAGATCCTTTTATTCCAAAGGCACCACGTCCTTGTGCCTTTCTGGCACATTACTTCTTTTGCAAAGTGCCCTGAGCCTGTTTTAAAAGGATTAGCCCCTTCTTAGTGATTCAGCCATGGCTTGCCATCAGAAAATTTGCTTGCATTCCCTGTTTTCCCCCAAGGAATCACAGGTCTTGCTCTCACCCCACTATTAGATTTGGTTAATCACTGCAAAGCAGAGATGTAGGGATGCTGAAAGACAGTGAAATATGGGATATGGTACCCAGAGCAGCCCAGAAATGCTTCTCCCATCCCTCATATGGGATGCAGCACCTTAGTCTATGAACAGCTACTGAGTAGCTCAGGTTTTCAGCCACTGCAGCAGCAAGGCACTGGCATTCACACACTTTAGTCCCTCGAAACTAAAATAAATGATCCCCTTGGATTAAACAGGGCCATGGCTGTGAAGTTCATTTGAAAGCTATCGCCATCGGGAGCGTCGAACTGCCCCCAGCCTGCCGGGGCGCATCGGGCAGAGCCACATTACCTCCTCAATCAGCATTAAATTCCTGATAAGCCTGGCTGATTTTTGAAGATCTCCCATCTAAAGGTCAAGCGAATCATCTGCTGTGGTGGCAGAGAGAAGGAACAGCAGGGAAGCAGGTACCAGAACAGTGGGACCAAGGGATGTCACTGACGGCTGTGGACCATCCTGGTGTCTCCGATTTGGGAGCTCGTTCCTGACTCTGGCCAAGACCAGGGACTTGAAAGGAGCAAGAAAAACCCTGAGGCATCTCCAAACTGGAGTTTTTTCTAGAAAACAAAACCTCTTTGAAAACAGTGTGATGCTGAGAAACAGGAACATTGCACTGTCCAGAGCAAAATATCTTTGTCAAGCAGAATCTCTTTTCTGTATATCTTATATATGAAAATTTAGGGGTAATAGGGTTTATTCTGATCCAAACAACAAAACCCAAATCCATCAAGCAGAAAAGAAGTGGGAGCACAGCTCTGTTTCAGCCACACTCACCCCTCCCTCTGCCTTCCTTTTCCCCTGGGAGCACCCTACTTCCAGCCCAACATCCCTTCTCCCCACACCAGGTACCCAAACACCACCCCAATAACCACAGCCCACAGCAAACCAGCCACCAACCTGCCACCCTCTTCCTTCACCCCCTCAGTGGCCATTAAGAAATCACAGTAACTCATTTCGTCGTCCCTGTTTCTACCAGGAGGATGCACGATATCGCAGTCGGCCAGTTAGCAGATCAGTTGGATTGCGCCGCGAGGCACCCGGCGAAACCATCGGCGAGGCGCTTACAGAATTAGGACCTGGCGTTTAATCGCTTTGCTGGTGGCTGAGAGTTATTAAATTCCCCTGAGTTCAGCAACTTTGGAGCCCGGCTCATTTTTTATTTTATTTTATTTTTTATTTTATTTTTTTCTTTTTACTGCAAGGCTCAGAGCAAAGCTCGGAGCTTTATTTGAGGTGGTTGAACCCAGTATTTCTTCTGATTCCTCATCCGTGCTCCATCCCTGTGCTCAGAAGGAAGGCCAAGATTGGGCAGCTTCATTTAGAAACCAGAGGGAAAAAAAAGAAAAACTACAGAGCAAAAGCAGAGACTAGGAGAATATTAATATTTAATCACAGCAGGGCAGAGGTTGCCGAGGCAATCGCTGTTAAATGTTATTGAAACAAAGCATCCATATTCCCACCGTAGGGGTAGGTTAGAAGAGCTGCCTTCCTCTGGTCTGCTCTCGAGATCCGTGCCATGAGTAAATCATCCTGTTAGGACTTTTCCTTGTGGAGGGAAGGGAAGAGATCCACGGATAAAAAGGGGGTTCAAGGCTGTTTTTTTCAGAACACCTGGATTGCCAGCGAGAAGCAACAAATATGATGGGGGAAAAGTGACAGCCCCTTGGAGGCAGGGGACTCTGTGTATTCAGGGATGTATATTTCTATACGTGGCTGCTGCAGCAGGTTAGTACATACAGGAGATGTACAGAAGCAGAGTGTGCAGCCCCGTTGCTGTCCTGGTCCATCTCTTGAGGAACCAAGAAAAGCTTTCTCCATCCTGCCAAATACTCCATCCTGCCAAATAATCCCTCTGCTTTCTTTCTTCACTCTCTCCCTCTTCAATAGAAGATCATCCTAAATATATATATATATATAAAAAATAATTAAGTGGTCCATGGCTCTGCTGGTGTTTCACTCCTCCACTGATTTTCAGTGGCAACCTGCCCATGCTTCCTGAACTTTGGGCTTTAGAAAATCCTCCAAGAAGATGTTTGGGAAGGAGCTTCATGGTTTGGCATCATATCTCAAAACTTGCAAGGGGTTAAGCCTCAGGCAGGAGCTCCTCACCACCTGCTTTGACATGTCATTAGCAGATTTGATATCTCACTTTCGTCAAAGCGGGATTTCTTCCTGGAGAATTAATTCTAGGTTTTTTTGCCCGCACACAAATCATTAGCCAGGCTCTCCAAATGAAGTGCTAACGTTTCCTGTCACCTTCTGCTCCTCACGCCTTGTAATTCCTTAAAACTGCTGCAATCAAGACCATGAAAAGTTAATCAATTAAGCCCCAATGTATCAAGAGCTCATGAGCCACTGTGAAGAACCCAACACATCATTACCGAGCTTGTGAAATTTCTGCCTAAAGAGCAGATGTGTGGAAAGCCAAAGTACACTGTGGCCCAAGTTCCTTTTTCTCCACCACTACCTTCATCTCAGTGCTCCTCGCTGTGTCAAGACACCTCTAACTTCTCAAGTGCTTCCTGACTGGGAGAACTTGTCTTCTCCCTGTTGGCAAAGAGAGATATTATAGACGTGTTTAGATACTGGCCATGCCCCAGTTGATTTCATCATTCCTATGTGGCTTTTGGGTTGTTTTTCTTCCTTTGGAAAATCTCTTTGGAGAAGACCAAAGAGGATTTTCTCCCCGCTTTTCAACCGAAACTCCCAGAATCCTGCAAAACACACCCTCACCCCAAAAACATCTCCTCTCCAAACACCTCTGCTCCAAGCTGCCAGCCTCAGCCAACCCTTCCCCTCAAGTTAAACCCAAGCATCTGCATCAAAACACCAAACACAGAGCTTGCCTGCCCTCAGATATTAGAACAGAACTGTTGTCTCCATGGAAACCCACACTTCTGATTTTTTTTCCCCTTTTTTTCCCCCTTTTTTCAGTTCAGAAACCAGAACATCAAGGCATGGAACAATCCAAGGGGTGAGGTAATAGTGGCCATTTTAAGTACCAGCATTGCAGGAGGGAGGTATCTCATTTCTCCAAGCAGAAGACCTCAGTTTGGTTGACTAAAAGTTTTTTTCCATAATATTTTGGGTGTGGGCTCCCAGAACATGA
Organism: Megaceryle torquata; assembly: GCA_024611175.1. Classification (NCBI taxonomy): domain Eukaryota; kingdom Metazoa; phylum Chordata; class Aves; order Coraciiformes; family Cerylidae; genus Megaceryle; species Megaceryle torquata. Next base: position 42,645 of record JANIJG010002836.1, on the reverse strand, counting down.
ATCATGGCCGGGAAGTCCTAAGTCAGCCTGGTGCATGCCTGAAATTCATCTCTGTGCCTCCACATGGACTCCATTCAGGCTTTTTGCTTGAATTGCCCTAAAAAGAGGCCAGCCAGAGGACATCATGAACTTGAAGAAGGTTTCTTCGTGCTCTCAGATCTGCTCTGAAGGCAGATCTCCCCATGGATCTGGGCAGATCTGAAAACGTCACACCTACAGGAATGAAGACAAGATTCCACCTTCCCAAATATTTTTAGTTTCCAGAGCTAAATATCTTTCCAAAGGCTAGAATCCATATTTCACATCCAAACCACCTCAAATACTGGAGCAAGGTCTTGAGAAATCAGCTGTGGCTGGTCTCACTCAGCAACCCTCCAACACCAGCACCCTCTCTCAAAGTTGTTCATCTCATCCAGCATCTCAGGTCTTCCTCAAAGCATTTGGCACTGGTCACATCCTGGGAAAAGGCTACCAGATTTTCATCCAGTGATGATAAGTAGGTTGTTTCAGTAGTAAATATGTTCATGGTAATGCACCTTTTTGGGTGAACGTTGGAGTTACCACTTCCAAGCATCCTCCAGGTCATTTTTAAAGATACCCCATCATCTGGTGTCTTCTGAGGCTTTACCTGGTGCTCTCAGAAAATTCCGTCTGAGCAAACATCATATGAGATGCTTTCTCCTACCCTCAGGACCCTGTTTTTCAGGGATGTCATCTCAGCTGCCTATGACTTTAATGCACATACACACCCCCATCTGGTTTCTAAAGCCCATGTTGTTTTGTAGGCTAAAAGCTGCTGTATATTAAAACCATCATCAATAGATCTTGAATATTGCTGGACTTCCTAATTACGCCTGACGACATGTTCAACGACAGGAGTGAAGTTTGAGGTCAACCACAGGAAAAAAAAAAACAAATCTGCAGCAGCTTCTGCCTCTTAAGGGGACAGATGAAAACCACAAAATGGGTCTAAAATTTCCATCGGGTAGCCTGACCTCTCTGTGCCGCTCTCGGACTTGAGCTCCACAGCTCTGCTCCACCTCGCACAAAATGTTCTGGAGCGAGACTTCTCATTTCTCTGATTTAAGAAGTTTGGCATTGCCCTTTCCTGGCAAGTCATATTTACAGGTGAAAATGCAGGGTGATATTTAGAGGTAAGTGGTATTTATAAGTACATATGCAGGGAAATGTTTACAGGCAAGATACTCATGGGTAATTATAGATCGATACTTCAAAGCAGAGTAAATAGAGAGGTAAAAGACCTTTGCTGGTATGTTACAAATAAATATTTAGATATAACAGATGCACATAAGTAAGTTCAGGCTATGTGGAAGAGATAAAGATTGGAATTTAGATGGAGCCCTTTTATAGGCCGTATCATTAGCAGCGCATCCATAACTCAGCAACAGAAGAGCATCTGAGCACCGCTCTCGGCTCAGCCCCATGGTCCATCAAACCTAGCATCAGGTTTCCAAAAGCAGCTCCTGGAAGAGATGTAAGTAAAGAATTGAAGGTCAGAGAAGTTATTTTCTTCTTTTATTTTATTTTTTTTTCCTGTTTAAGGAGTCCTGATGCCTCCTCATCCCACCTCCCCTGCCCGAAACCTGGGACCGGAGCCGCATTTACGCCTCCCCAGCTCCCTCCAACTCACCGCATCCAAATCTCCCTTGCCAATCGCACAGCAGCTCATGTTTGACAAAGTTCAGCCAAGCAACGAGCAGCCTGGAAGGCCCTGAGATCCTGTAGAAATCCCCATCCAATTTATCAAGTCAAAAATTCAGCCGGGTGGGAGCTAACTGGGATGAAGCTCTGATCAAGGCAAGAGATTACGGCGGAGCCGGTTACACAAATCACGGCTCTGACTTGGGGAGCGGGGGGAAACAGGAGGGTGAAGGGGAGTTTTTCCAGAGCTGGGCATAGCTGGAGATAAGAGCCTGTTGTTGGTAAATAAAAATGCTGGGGAATCGCATGTCTGATCAGTGTCAGCTCCCATCAGGCTTGCAGAAGCTGGCAGCATTATTTCCAGGCTTTTCACTGAGAATACTAAGGGCATTTGGAAAGGCAAGAACAAAGCTACAACTTTATTTGAGAGCAAAACAAAAGCAAACAAATGCATACCCAGAAGACTGAGCGTTGAAAGAGAGCAATAGACTATTCAGCCACCGTCTGAAGCGCCTCTTGGACAGCTCATGACTGTTAAAAAGTTTCCTGAGGAGCAAAAGCGCTTTTTTTTTTTTTTTTTTTTTTTTATCTACTTTGTTTATTTATTTTGTTTGGTTTGGTTTGGCTTTTTCAGGGAGAAAACACAGTGAAAGGATTGCTGATGCCTTTAGTAGTAAATGAAGACAAATATCCCCCGGCCAAGAAGATTGCCGGAATGGGAAAAACACTAGTTGCATCATTTTGGAAAGTGTCTGAGCGATGCTTTCGGGGTCCTCAGGCTTATTTTTAAAAATGAGCTTTTGCACCTCAAATCCCAAGGGGACTGAACAAGCTGCGGCTCTCAGCGGGGTGGGTTGGGTACCGTTACGTGTCCCCTCGAGATACACCACTTCTCGTTCCAAAGATGTCAAGAGCCTCAGAGACCCCTGATCCCCTGGTGCTCTCTGCTGACAGTTTCACATCCTCAATATTTGGGGGTAAAATGCAATTTCTCACTTAACTTTGGTCTTTCTCTGCCTTCAAACTATTTGTTCCCATTCTGCCTTTCTCTGAGGGCTTAAAGAGCCCTTTAGTATCTGGTATTTTCTCTCTGTGAAGCTACTTAGACATGGTAATCAAGTCCCCTCTCTGTCTCCTTTTTAATAAATGAAGCAGATGGAACACTTTAAAGCTTTTTTTTTTTTTTTTTTTGCCAGCCCTTGAATTATTTTTCATGGCTCTTTCTCAGCCCTGACTTCCCATCCATGGTGCTTTACTGGCAGAGTTCATCAGGAGCACATCCACTACCTTTCCCCATCCCCATCCCAGTGGTGTCTGCTCCAGAGGTATCAGGGTTGGAAAGCTGTGATCAGCCTCAGTGAGGTTTAATACTTTCAAACCTCTTGCCAGTCAGAGACTTCAGACAATCCAGCTCATTAAATGAAAAGAAAGGCTTTAAATTTACTGCCTCCATCACTGTATAAAGCCCTCGGCTTCCCGACGGCCGCTGCCCAACCAGCACTATAACGTAACAGCCTTTTTCTGTTTTATTTAAAGGCAAGAGATAATAATTAAAGATTGGATTATGAGCTAGCCCGGCATCACAAAAAAAAAGACACAACTTCATCGTATTAAACAGCGTCAAAATTAATTAGAAGCGCATTAATCTCTAATCTAGGAAAATATTGCGGGATCTCTGGCCTCAATATAACATCCCCCATACGCTGACTGACAGCCTGCCCCTTTGAAAGTCTCCCTGCATCATCCCTGCAAAGAAACCTTTGCAAAACTCTGTGTAATCAATGTTGCTTTGATTAGTAAGAGCTTCCAGACGCTCTGGCAGACAGCTCCCACGATGCCTGCTGTGGATTGCCTTTGTGTGCGCAACGCAGCGCTTTGAGAGAGTTGTTTTAACAGCATGAGTGAGTCAGGTCCCACTCCCGGTCCCCTGGCAAATCATCACTTTAAAACGCTTAAGAGCATTGTACGAAGGTGCCTAAACTCACATTGATCACTCAGTGCCTTCGGGGAGAGGGGATGGAGAGAGCCAAGCAAGGTGGAAATGCGGGTGGGAGAGCCCAGGCTGGACATCAGGTGGATGCAGCTGAGATTTTTTAATAGCTTGCTCCTTTCTGTTTTGCATAATCAAGACACAGCAGGCGTGAAGTGGCTTTGACGCAGCAGCTTTGCTGATGGCTGGTCAGGAGGTGGGGGCTTTGCTGAAGCTCCAGCCCCTGGGTTTAGTTGATTTTCCAGAGCCATCTCTTGGTGGCCGCCATTCCGTGTGAGATGCTGACCCACAAGGGAGAGCTGCATCCCCCACATCCCAGATGTTGGTCCATGTGCTTCCTCTCCAGGTGTGCTGAAGATAGAAGACTGAGAAATGCCTGATGACCACTATTTAATTTCAACAGTTATCAGAGCTGCATAGATATTGGAAACAAGGCTCGAAGTGTAACACAGAGCAGCAAATCAAGGAAAGCTGCAGCATCATTATTTTAGCAATACTCTCTCTTATTTTTAAAGAAACTCCTTCATTTAAGAAGTCTGGAAAACTTGGCATTGGGCACAGGAGGGCCTGGGGTTGGAAGGATTTCAACCTCTAAGGAGGAACCTGGACTCCAGTTGCCCTGAATGAAGCTGCAGTAGCAGTGCCCAAAACTCCCCACACCTTCAGGCAACAGCCCCATTTCAGGCCTCAGGCTTAACTTAAAAAGCTGATTTTCCTTTGGGATCATGATTGATCTATAGGGTCCTGTAGGGTCACCCAACTTCAGGACTCACCAAACAATCCTTTTATTTTATGCAATAACCTGGAAGAAGCAAGAAAACGGTGGCTGCTCAACATCTTTCATGTAAGAAAGACAAGAAGCTTTTGGCTTTTCTGACCCAATCCAAATATTTACATTATTCAAGTGAAAACAGGCTCAAGAGAAAACCAAAGGAACCAACCTGGGAAGGCAGGATCCCTGGGCGATGAGATGGGAGATGTCATTTGGCAAAGGGAAGCGCGAGGTAAAGCGATGTGGGAAGACCGCTTAAATCACTCGTGCACTGCAGCGGTTTCTGAATTAATTGTAGCCTGGCAGGAAAACACCCAGGCATCCTGCTGGATAACCTGCTGGAAGGATCTGCTGTTAGCCAAGCAGCAATTAGGAGGGGAAACGAGTCATTAAGCTGCATTAAGACAGGGATGGAAAGTTTTAATGCTACAATATTGGTCAGCTGGGCAAATCTGGGGGGAGTCACCTCTTTCCCTCTTCATCTTTGAAACATCCTGCCCCAGGATACCCAGAGGACTGTTGTCCATGTCGTGTTGAGGTGGGATTGCCCATGGGCCAATGCAGAGAGGTTCGGTGCCTGCCAAAGAATGAGGCTAAATCTGAGGTCGTGCAGGCTCGTTGCTGCCATCGAGACAGATGAGGCTGCTTGGAGCCAGGCTCCAAGGCAGCACATCAGCTCCTGTAACTTTATGGAGTCAGTGAGACTCCCTCCACCTCCCTCAGCTGAGGACAGGTATGGGAGATTGAAAAGACTTAAATTTGTGTCTGCAATTTGGGTATTGCATTTCTTAAACCGCAGGGATCAATTTGTTATATCTCGGGGAGATCAGCACAAATGTACACACATAAATACATTGGAGAACCTGCGTCCGTGTGTGGTTCCCCCTCCCTGCTTTCAAATAACCTGTCAGCCTCCTCTTGATCCTAATTGCTGCTACACATTGAGTTTATATCACAGACATAAATATATATTTGTAATCTCCAGGACATCCTCCTTGCCAGCTGATAAATTCAAAGATGCGTACATCACCCTTTGGGTGTCACCTACTGTCACTTGACCTTTAAGAAAGAATAAACTGCAGCCATTTCTCCACTTCATTTTGCACATGTTGATGTTTCACCTCTGCAGTATTAGAGCACATCGTAGGTTTTGCCCACAGTTTGCATCCTCCAGGGTGCCAGTGAGAAGGTGGGGAACCAGTGAGCGGGGCTTCGTGATGAGGTGCTGCTGGAAAAGCATTTTGAAGGGTGGGAGAAATATGTGGAGAATGATGCTACTGCTGAGCATCTGGCAGCTTTCTCAAAAAGGGTTTGACTCAAGGTGAGAATATCCCTCGATTGCCTCCAGCATCCCTCAAGGCAGTCATCCATCCCATTCCTTCCTATTCCATCCCATCCTGTCTTCACCTATCCCATCCTATGTTGTCCCACCTTGCCTCATTCTATTCAGGCTCATCTCATCTCATCTCATCTCATCTCATCCCATCCCAATCCATAGATTCCTTCCTTACTGTCCTGCTTTCTAGATCCCTGATGATCCTTTTATCCTGCAAATGCTGCCCTGGGTGGCAGGGTGTCCAAACCTTGTCCAAACCAGGACATAAGGACTCTGATTTTCAGGAGGAAGAGGGCAGCATCCCCTCATCCATCCCCTGCAAGCCCCCGCCATTTTCTTAGAGCAAAAGAGGCAAGGATAGAAATAATGGCTCATGAAGCAATGCAGAAACACAGAAGATGCAGGCCAGGGTCTCACCCAGCACACATCAGCCCAGTTTGATCCCAGCAGGATCTGTCCTCCCCTTCTCACCTGTGTCTTGAAGGAGATCAATAGCAGAGTAGCAGGAGGCCAGTTTACCAATACAGTCTGGATGCAAAAGCTGAAGGCAACCTAAATATTGACCACGATGCTCATGAAGCACGGAGAAACGGGAGCTTTATGGGCACCAGCGGCTGCTAAGTCCCAGCCCTCCCTGGCTGGAAAATGCAATAATTAGGGAGCTGGTGTGCTCCAGTTCTGAATTCTGTTCTGTTTAATGAGCCTGAGTGAGCATGTGTGAGCATATTCACACGCCTCTCCCTCTAATTGCTCTTTAATCCCCCCAAACATGACACCAACACAGCCTTCACAAAGCTGGTCCTGGATGGGCTGGATTCGGTCCAGGATGAGCTGATGGGCAGCAGTGGAACAGCAGCAGCTGGGTCCAGCTGGGGTGGAGACACAGTTAGGGATGCATCTACCTCCCCCAGGTCCCAAAGCAACACCTTTCCCTGCCTATTTGCCCCTAAATTGATATATCATCTCACATAACAAAGCTCAGCAGACCACCAGCTCCCGTGCAAGCAGCAGTTTGAAGGGGTCTACCGAATTTAAGGCAATTTTAAACCCAGGTCACCCAGTGAGAGGGGAGCTGCAGCCTTTCTCACGCTGTGTCCCTGCTGGATTTTCTTCCTGACAGCGATGGCAAACCAGCTCTGGTATGAATGAGGGTTAGTTCCCTGCAGAGCTTTGCCAGCTTCTGCCAGCTGGTGGACTGGCCCATGTTGGATTTAATAATCTCTTTTGCCCATTGGATTTTATGACTAATTATTATTACCAAAAAAAAAACCCAAAAATAAACCAAAAAAACCCACACAAGTTGAATTAATGAAGGTGATTTGATTTGATTTGCTGTCTTTTCAATAGGTGTTTAGTGCATTTTTTTATAAACTTTCCTTAAAAGGCAAGCAAAAGAAGGGGGGAAAGTGTTTAAACCACAAATAAATCAGCTCTGTGTCAAAGATTATAGCTTCAAAAGGGGGAAAAGAGCGACAGGAGCCACTTGCCCTGTGGCCACCTGCTTTGCCCCTAGCCCCCACAACTCCTTTGCTAGTAATAAGGGATCTCAGAGAAGAGCTGAGCTTCATTAGAGCCCTCCAACTGACCCTAAATACTGTTTCTTCCCCTTGCACAGGCATTTTCTCCATCATTTGCACCTCGTTTCATCCCTGAGTAAAGGAAATGATTGAAAGCTGCCTTATGCACACGTGATGGGTACCGCAGCATTTGGAGGCTACGCTGGGACTGAAGTACCCAAGGCAAGACATGATACTGCTCCAGCAACTTTCTCACCACCCCTTTAAATTCTGTTTTGGGGTTTCCATCAATCTACATCTTTCTGAGTAAGGATTGAGGCTCCGTGCTAACACCAGAGGGCAGGGGATGGGGATGCCCAACACGTAGATGCTGCAGGAGGATGAACAGGGATTTGCAGTGTTGAGCCCACAGAGGGAAATCTCTTGGCTTCTAGTGACTTCTTCAGAAAACAAAACAAAACAAAACAAAAAAACCAAAACAGAAGCAAGCAGGGAAAATATTTGCAATTTGCATCTGCTCAGGAGAGATGGGTTTGTCTTTATCGGCGTCTCTCGGTAAAGATCCTGGCGAGGGGAGAAATCCTGACATGAGTAATTGGGAAACTCGGGTGATGGAAGAGAGAAAGGAAAAGGGGATTTTTATTTTTTTTCCTCTCCCCTGCTGAAGACAGCAGGTATTGGGGAAGAATTGACTTAGCACTATCCATCAGGAAAAGACTTTCCATCAAAAAGTGAGCAAGAAAAATAGCATCTGGGGAAAAAAAAAAAAAGTGAAAAGCCTGCAAGAGGAACCATCACTTGCACGGCTGGAGCAGAGCCCTCGGCAAGGCAGTGGGGGAAGGCAATAAGAAATTAAGCATTAGAAAATGAGTTGAAATGGGTGAGGGAGGTGTGAAAGAAAAGAGGACCCCCTGGAGCATTTTGGGAAGTGACGTTCTTCATGGAGGATGAAAGGAAGGGGCTGTCAGAGCTGTGCTGGAGGGGTGGGTGGGCTGTGAGCAGGGGGATATGTCTTGCTCAGTGGCTCTTTGAAGATTTGTCTGGTCTCTAAGAGCTTGGAAAATGATGCTGTTGTCTCAGCGGTCTGCTTTGGCCCTGGGAACAAGCATCTTGGGGGATTGCAATGGAAATATTCTCAATTTCAGCTCAGAGCTGGGGTCCAGCTGCCCAGTGACACAGTGACACAGAGAAAGCCCTAAACACAGGGAGCTCCGACCACCTATTTTTGAAAAATCCCCATTTAGGTGCCTCACAAAGGATGGAGCTCAAATGGTTTGGGGCGAGAAAAGCTGCAGCATGGCAGAAACGACTGCAAAGAGCTGACACGGCCCAGCGGGGACGGAAAGGCAGATTTTTCTCAGGATCCCAGAGGAGACCGTGCAGAATTTGTTGCAAGCCAGGAAAGCATAGAAAAGTTGATGGAGTGAGGCTGAATTTGAAGGCAAGGATATGCCCTGCAAGGACAATGAGATTTGTTACCAACCCATTCCATCACTCTCCGGGTTTTCTTCTGCTTTTTCTCTGATTTAATCAGTTCCTGGTACTATTTGGCTTTCCTACCACCCAACTGCTCATCAGGGAGGACACTCCAAGGGTCCCCTGGAAGGACACAGCTCAACCGCATCCAGCCCAAACACTTCACCCGTCTTGGGTCCCATCACAATTCGCACAAAACCAGCCGCAGTATTTGCATTATGCAAATTTGGCATATGCAGATCAGCCCTGACGAAAATAATATGCAATCAGGCAATTAACAACCGCCTTGTCTTTGACTCGCAGGTAGTCGCGGTTCCTGCAACTCTTAATTTTGGATTGCCCAGCTCCGAGTCCTTAAAAATGTCTTTTTAACTCCCTGGTAGCCATTGTAAGATGGATTTCCTCTTGATTTTCCTGCCCCAAGCCCTCTCTGCCACCCGTCGGTTGCCTCTCCAGGGAAGATGACAGCGAGATGCTTTTTTCACAGCAGATTGTAGAGCCATAAATTTCACTTATATCCAGTAAAACACACGCATCCAATTAAACCCATAATCCTATAAACCTGCCAGCAATCAACCACACTTTTAAAAATCAAGACCGACAGGTACTTTAAATCAATATGTCCAGGTAACAACTTGCAGTTTGTAGGATCTTCCGACACGGCAACAGCAGTTCCATCACTGCAAGAACAAATATTACAGGCTGTGGGTTGTTTTTATGGGGTTTTCCCCATTTTAGCTTCACTCGAGGAGATTCCTGAGTGGTGAGGGATGATCAGCAAGTGGGATTGAGGGGAATCAGAAGGAGTTTGGGTCTGTTGTAAAAATTCACAGCCCAAGCCTGGTACAGCACCACATCCTGTGTTATGAGACATCACTGCTCCTTGGCTTCTTTCCCTTGGAGATGTCAGGGGACACACCGATGGTTTAGGGTCTAGGATAGATTTTTATTATCCAGATTTTTTTCCATAATGGAAAAAAAAAAATAAAAAAAGAGAAAAAGGTGTTTTAATTTATGACCTGCTTTCCGATAACAGCGATGGGCTCTGCCAAATTCAGACACCTTTTCTATCGGGCACAGCACAGAGTGGTTGGCAACGTGAAGGGACAGGGTGGGTGATTGATGCTAAGGAACATCATTGCCACTCATCACCCTGCTGGCAGCACCAGGAAGAGAGGAGTCACCGTTTTGGTGGCCATTCATTAGGTCACCATCAATAAATTTATGCCTTGTTTTCTTTTTGGGGACATTTCACCCCAGAGAAGTCCAGCTTGCTGCCTCCTGATGGTGATGCCTCTTTGGGGCTCTGCAGACCCACGGCAGCTTGAGAGGAGCACAAGATAATGTTGTGCAATGATAAAAACAGTCAGTTTTGCCAGTTAGGAATCATGGAGATCAGGAAAATGAGAGTCAGAAGGACTTTTACACCTCGCATGGTCCCAGGAGCTCAACCTGAACCATCTCAAAACCACACTGAAGCCACAAAGAGAGCTTCCAGCAACACCAGCACCTTTGCTGGGAGCTTAAACACCAAGCATGCAGCAGCAGGGGAGTATTTTAAGCATATTTTAAAGGCACTTTGAAGAGTTTTATTGAGGCTATTTTTTTGTATCCCTTCACCTATAAAACCAGGTACTTCCATCGTCAGAGTCCAAACGCAACAAACGTGGTGGTAGTCGTAAAAAAAAGATATTTTAGACTGACCTGGAATAGGTTATTTTTAGACCTTGAAAAGTGGATGTTCAGCCTTGCAGCTTGCCAGGAGCGAGCTGCTTAACCATACGAGGAACCAGCACGTGCCCCAGCCCAAAGGATGGCACAGTCCCCTTTTTATTTTATTTTATTTTTTTTTTAAAGTCCTTTCCAGCAATAAACTGTAAGCTTGAAATTAATGACCGCTTCATGGAGAGAAAATGTAGCCATTGACCTGGGACTGAACTTCAGCCAGTCGAGGCGAAGCATTTGCTACTGTTCAAATGTTCATTTTCAGAAGTCACGAAACGAAACCTTGATCTTCTGAATACAAAATGTTTCTAATGCCATCAAACCGTTTCATCTCTCATCCTCGAAAGTTCATTTTGTGGAGAACATCCAACAAGTTTTCACTAATTTAATACCGAAAGGCAGCCAAAGAAATCTCTGGTGCAAATTTCCCGCATGGCTACAGCTCCAAAATATTATTAAGTCAGTGGAATAATGATCCAAAGTATAATTAAGCCAGTGGAATAATGATCCGAGTGACACCCAAGTCGAGGATCCCAGGATCTGCATCCCAAGACCCATGATCTCAGCATCTCTCTGGTTGCAGAAATAGCAATTTTCTCTTTTCACAGGCTATCGGTACCTGGTCAAAGCATTGGCCCAGTGCAGGGTACATGAGAAATTACTCTCATATTCATCCCAGGTCCCAGGTGAGTGAGTGGCAGAAACCCACCTCCCATACATCCCTATAAAATACCGTATTCACAATAGGTGTCATGAAGTGGATCCACCTCATCTGGTGTGTTTAATCGGCTGCAGACCTGGAGCTAAGGGGGAAAATTATAAATCTGCCATTTAAGGAGTCCTGTTTCCTCTCCTGGCTAATAGGATTATTCAAAATGTTTTAAATCAAAATCTCAGAGCTCGTTGCTGGGTTTTAAATGAGGCTGAGCCTTTCTGGTACAGCTTTTTTATGATCTTTCTGATGAGTGTAGGCTCAAAAGTCTGAGTCCCAAACCTTTTTTGGGGTCATAGGCAGCTCTGAGCCAGATTGCTTGGAAAAAGTGGGGTTTAGGGGTCAGGAAAATAGTTTCTTTTCAATCTCAGCACCCAGGACTGCATGGAAAGCACCTCAGGGGCTGGAGAGGAGGTTTTAGTGCAGCAGGTTTTGGTGACAACACTGAGCTGCTCCCACCAGTCACAGGGGCTGCACCTGGTAAAAAGAAAGGATCCTGAAAAATTGGCAGGAGTGCAAAGAACGTCCCAGAAATATCCCAAGGGCCAGGGAAAATGCCTTACAGTGGGAGACTTAAAGAGCTTCGCCTCTTTATCTTATCAAGAAGAAGAATGAGAGTGACTTGATTACAGCGCACGAGTACCTTCTCGGGGAGAAAACGCCGGGCACGGCAAAACCTCTTTAATCTATCAGCCAAAGGCACAACAAGAAGCAAAAGCTATAAGCAGAAGCCAAATCCATTCAAATTAAAAATTAGGCACTGGCTTTTTATTTTTTATGTTTAATTTCTTTTTTTTTTCCATCAGCCTGAATGATTAAGCATTTAAACCAACCCCGGCGCTTCCTGCTCCAGTGCTGCAATGATCGGTCCAGGCTCGTCGGGGATCAGCAAAGGCAGAATATTGGGGTTTATCACACTGGATTCGGGGGTATCCAGGATTCAGAGGGCTACAGACGTTTCCAAGCCTTACCCAAGTCCTCCACCCTCAGAGCCCTCTACTAGATGGTGAAGTTTGTGACTTCCCAGCCCCTCGCTCTCATCGCAGCCCGCAGATGCATCTGATCCACGCTGCGGATAATGATAGAAAATTACAGTGTAATAAGATAATGGGATTTATTTATAGAATTTGCTTTCCAATCACGCCCACATGATATATGTATCCCCACACGCGCGCGCACACGCGCACACACACACACACAGCACTTGCTATGTATATATATTAGCATAAGTGGTTGGCTTTGTGGAAGCAAAATGCCACCTGGGGGATGTCGAGATGTTCCCAAGTGGTTCAATACCAGAGAGAAGGGTGCTGGCACATCACAAATAGTCCCCTCATCATCATAACAATGACACCATATTTCTAGGACTCTTTTATCTCAAAGCATTCAGGGGAAAAAAAATAAAAATAAAAAAGAGGGAGGGGGGAAAGATAAATAAAAAAGTAAACGGCTCCACAAACCCCAGCGTATGTGGAAATGAGAATTGAAATGCAATGACAGACTTAACCGGAGACAAATCCCGTCTCCAATAGAAACAAGCCAAGGGAAATTTAAGGAGGCAGCATGTAATTAGCTGGGGATGGTCAGCACAGCAGGGTTCTTAACAAGCTTTCTCCCCGCAGGGCCCTGTTAGGTTCAAGAATACCGAGGTGCAGCAGGTCAGTGGGTCTCCAAATCCCAAACCGGCATGAAGAAGCCCAGCAAGCACAAAGTGAGGGTGATGAAGAACCACAATAATGGAATTGAGGGTGCAGTGGCTGCTCCACTTCTTGCTGGAGCCCCATCTGTGTTTCCCAGTGCTGGATTTTATCACCCGGGATGATAAAGCTTTGGGATTTGTGGCCTTGGAGGATTCATCCTCCTGCCATGAGGTCACTGGGGCTTATTATTCCTTTCTTAAATCCTACAGCAGTCTGTGTCCCAAAACCCAGCTACAGGGTGAGTGTAAAACTTAATAACAAAAGGTAAATGGGCCAATTACCCCCTGCAAAATAATCCTAACAAAGCATCATCCAAAGGCATGGGAACATTTGCAGACAAAATGACTCAATCTCCTCATCTTTGTGTTGCTGCTGCTCCAAGCATCCCTATCACACTGCTCACCTGCTGCCAGGGGCACCAACAGCCGACTGGTAGCAGCTTTTTGTGTGAAACACCAACACTTAGAGGAGGAAAGATAGTTTCAGCTGCTGCAGATTTACCAGCAAATGCATTTTCCCCATATGCTTCACTATCTGTGCACAACGGGATTGCACCTGCCCATCTGTGGTGCCTGATGAACTGGGGGACAGACTCCAGGTGACCATCCCTGCTCCACATCCCAGGCCACGTGTTAAACCCGTCCCCGCTGGGCATGGGGAGGAGATGGCAGGAGTCTCTCCCCTCATCTGCAGCAAGGTGGAATTATTTTCCAAGGACTGCTGAGCATCTCCACTGAGATGGCTCCTCTGGGGAAGATCAAAGCCAACCTGTGATCAGGAGAGATGAGCATGATCCCTTCACAGTACAGGAGAACAAGGAGAGAAAAAAGTAGAAAGAAAAGGGGGAGTTCAGGTAAATTTTTCATTATTGGGGCTGGATAAACCCCAAACAAACCCCAAACAGACCCTGCTGTGGTTAATAGCTCAACTCTAACAACTCCATCATGGCATAACCAGACCTCTGCAGCCCACCAAGGAGCTGCTTTATGCTGATGGCTTCAGGTGGGCAGCATAGGGCTGGCCCTACCCTGCCAAGCTCGGCCACCCTCCTGTCCTCCAGCATCCATAGCCCATCCCAGATCAGCTCTGCCAGTGGGGCAACTGAGGCCCTGGGGGCTTTTTTGGAAATGCAAAGGACCAAGAGGGCCCAGATCATCTTTTATGGATGCTGTTGCCTCCAGCAGCAAATCCAAAGCAAACTCCAGCACTTCACTCCTTTGATTTCATCTCTTTTAACCAGAGAGGAGTGAAAGACCCAAACCAGACCCCAACCCTGCAAGCACTGGAGCCGAGGTGGATGCTCAAGGATGCCCCACCAGCACAATCCCTCCTGCCAACCACCCAGCAGCAAAAAAATAATCATCAATGACATTGATTTGGGGGCTCCTTCCATGCTGCAGGGTAGGGAGGGGAGAAGGTGTGAGCCTGACAGAGGTTCCCATCCCCTTAAAATTTAGTTGTGCTCTATATTCAAATGGCAGTTTAATGAGCCTTTCCCTATTTCCAGCAACTTTATCACATCATTAAAGCGTAGAAATGAATAATACATCTAGCAGTTGGGTTAAGCTGAACTCCAGACCTGATACAGCTTCAAACAGAGGAGGGAAGAGAAGCAGCTGGAGGATGGGGTGCTGGGCGAGGGCGGTCGCTGTGTTGGGGAAAGGATGGAGATATTCTGGCTCTGATGTGCCAAACTGCTCACAGGGGTATCTGTCGGTCCTTCCCAGCCAGCCAAACTCCTGACATTTTAACTCAGTGATCAACAGGAGCTGCTCTTACACAAAGCATACTTCCTCCTTCCTGCTGAAATAAAGGAATAGATGTAATTTTTTTAATTGTTTTAATATTATTTTTAATTATCGCTCCCAGCAAATTCATCCTCAGACACTGCACATCAAGCAAGGGGCTGAGCCAAGAGCGGATGCAGGCTCCATGAGTTCCTCTTTCCCCAGCCTGGCTCCATCTCTTCCCATCCTTAAAAATGAAGCAAATTGGATAAAGGGTCCTGATCTGGATCACATCACATCTCAGTGAGCACTGGGCCGGGTCTTGGACAAATCAGCCTGTTACATCTGCACGGATGGATGGACAGCTGGAGGTTTTGATCCTCTTGGAGGCAGGATATGGCACCCAGGCAGCCAGGGGTGTCCTGCACCCCAAGGTGGCCTCAACAGGGGTTCAGCACCCCAAGGAAAGAAAACAACCTCATTTATTACAATGAAAGCTCATTTAAAACAGGAGGAGAAGGCAAAAAAGAATGAAAGCAAGAGGCCAGAATAAACCATCTTTGGTTCAGGACGTGTGTGTCTTCTCCCCAAGGGTAAAGTCAGTCATTAATGCTGGAAAGATTCACAGATTTTGTTGTTTGGGTTTTTTTTTTCTTTTTATGAATAAATGTACTCATCAAAACTGGTCTTTATATGTATTTTATTTTTTTTACCCATTGTTTGTGGGCATTGATTTATTTTTCTCTTATTCCTTCTGATTGTTGTATTTCGGATGGTGCCTACTGATGTGAAAAAAGCCATCTTGTGTAGCTGATAAGTCTGGAGATAACTGCAGAGGTCAAGGAAAGAATGGGGAAAAAGAAGAGGGGGAAAAAAAAGTTTCAGCATCTCCAGCTCCATCTTCAACTCTCCCCCAAACCTGCAGAAAAATAGCATTGAGTTGCCCAGAATGGTTAATTAGATGGATTTCCCTCAGGACCAGACTAGAGGAAGAAAGGAAGGAAACAATTTAACTGTATTTCCTTGTTATCTGATCTCAGTCGTTTTAATTTGTGCTCTCTTTGAGTCGTCTCTTTTTTTTTCTTTTTTTCTTTTTTCTTTTTTTTTTTTTCTTTTTTGTGTTCATCTTCTCCTGTCGTGCATGTGTTCAGCTGAGTAATGGATGACATTGCAAGAAAATGGGAGGTTTTTCTTGTCCAGCCCAATAAACACTTCCAAGGTCGCACGTGATGGAGGGAGATGGTGCTTTCAAGGTGAGGCAGAAAGGAGGAGAGAAACTCTTCTCTTATCAAATCTTAATAAAATAAATTCGCCACCGTATTCCCATCACGAGCCAAGAGCAGCATCATCCTTTCCCATTTTTTTTCCCCCTTTGACAGTGCTAAAGCCGGTCCTAAGCAACCACCCGAGGGAACCAAAAAAGTAATTGCTTGGTAAGAGAGATCAGTCTTTAAGGAGAGGTTGAAGAGAATTGCATCAGAGACCCAGGGATGTGCGGAGCACACAGGGTGGCTGAGAAGGAGCTGAACCCAGAAGCAGTGACTCTCTAAAGCTGGAAGAAGGATCCTTACTTGGTTTGAGGGATCTTTTTTTTTTTCATAGAATTTCAAAGAAGCTATTTGGTAAAATTGCTATTAAATATGCCTTGGTACTATTGCTATTAATTATTGCCTTTGTTTGAGCAACAAAGGGGCTGTTCCACTTCTGGGACAGCCCAGGCAGAGCCTGAATGAGGTCAAAGCAAAGCCACCTTAAGCTTAATTGTAAAAGTAGTTCAATGCTCTGAACTTGGCCTCCGGAGCTGCATTTAGTTGCCAGACCAAGGGAGAGGTCTCTGCATCCTAAAGCCATGTGGGGAAGCAGAAATAAGGGCGGTAACAAACCTTTCAGTGATGGAAACACCGTGACGGCGGGAGCTGCCCAGGAGGAATCACAGCCAGCCAAAACCTCGCCGGCGCGAGGACAACATTACGGTGCCAATCCAGAGTGAAACGGAGCCCTGCAGCTCTAATTAAAAGGGCCGCTGTAGCTAATGATCTGCCCAGTGCTAATTAACTTCAGGACGTGGCGGCTCAGTACGCTTTCTGCTCGGCTGCTTGCTTTGCTGTTGTTCGTGCGTGCAAGTGTCTTCTTCGGGCTCCTCCTCAGGTCAGCATTTTTCCCGAGCGATCCCTGGGAAGACCTCCCAAGCAGGGGTAACTAAATCTTTGCAAACTTCTGAGATCTCTCCTCCTCATCCTCCTCCTTGTCCTCTCTCCTTTTATGATTTTTATGTTTGATTTGCCCAATTCTAAGTCTTAGAAATTGGGGACTTATAATAGAAATGTCTTCTCAGCTGTATTTATAGCATTGCACCAGCGTGATGAAGTTCAGGTAGCATGGTAATTTAAATTTAGCTCGGGGTGGAAACAAGGATGCTTTGGGAGCAGATTTTCCCCACTTTCCCCCCAAGCAGGCTACAGATCCACGCACTGGACCTCCCACATGCTGCTTTGATGGGGTGATTTTGGGTGCAGGATGGGATATGGTCTTTGCATCCTGGCTTTGTGTTGAAACTCAGGTTTCCACACTGGTGTCGGGTGGAGAAACCATCAGCTTGGAGTGTCAGGTTTGTTGTTTGGTTGGTTGGGGTTTTTTTTATTTGACTGCCTGTCATAGGTAAGATGCTATTGGACAATGTAAAAAAAGGTTTCCCAACCCAAAAAAACTAACCTGTGGGATCTTCATCCTTTGCTATATCAGTCCAATCCCATCCCATCACCTCCTCTTTAGAGAAATACAGTATCACAGAAGCGTGACTGGCAGCCAGCCTTTGCCATCTGCTCTGGCCCCTCATTATGGATTCACAACAAACATATGCGACAATTAGATCCGTAAAAACATCTCGTGGATCATATGCGATTGAAACACGGGCATATGCTCTCTGCCCAATAAATCCCATGTCTGAGCTGGGTTCACTCCTGAAGAAGACACCGAGGAAAAGGGATGGAGGTGTTCTCCTCACCTACGTTCACACATTGGAGGGAAGGTTTGGAAGAGAAATCCTGCTCTTCTAGAGGAGAAGAGAAATAAATGATGGTAAGTGAGGACTCTTGGCAGTACCACGGGCTTTACAAGGGGCTGAATCCTTTGGTGTCTAATTGCTTAAGGCCAGAAAGCACAGATTTGGCTTGATAAGCCAAAAAATGGATGGAGGCTCATCTCAGCTGAGGGCCCCAAGGTTTGCACAAGGTCTCTGTGTCTCCTCTGTTGAAGAAGCACCTCTGTGCCAGCACTGCTGGTTGCATGAGTGACTGATTATGATGATAACTGCTCTCAGTAGCCATAATTGAATTGCTGTTAGAAGAGGAGCTGCTCAGAGGGAGGACGGCTGGAATAATAGTTACTGACTCCTCAGCAGCCCCGGTAGACAGACAGCATTGGCTCTGGGAGCATCGCTGCTTCATCAGTGGCATGTGCCCAAAGAGCAGAACATCAGCCTCTGGGGCTGGAGCTCCTTGTAGTTTCAAACCCCTTGCAATCCACTAGAAAAGTATCACGGATGAGGTAAAAATCATCCTCAGAGCCTGGAAAGCCACCTATAAAGTCTCCAAGCTCCATCTGCTCTTCAGCTTTTAGAAGAACTCTATCCTTGTCATCTCATGATGCTCAGTAAATTCCTGAGACCTGGAGAAATTCACCTTTTTATTTTCCCATATTTCCGTGGCCAGACCTACTCCTGCTCTCTGCAAAATTAAAAGTAGGAAGGGGAGAGACATACACCCCCCTCCAGCCCAGGCAGCAGCGTGCCCAAAAATAGCCCTTTGTGTTTCCACAAAATTGCTGTTTCATTGCTGTCACCTGGCTTTGTTGTAGCAATAAATTGGGTGTGTGCTTTGATAAAGGAGGCCTCTGATACCTTTTTTTCCTCTGAGTTCCCTTCTGTCCCAGGAAAGGGACGTGATACGATGTTGACACTCTGGAGGAAAGCGATGTCACAGCACTGGAAGCTTTGGGTAGTTAGTTTTCATTTAAAAGTTTAAACCATTACATCCCTGGAAGATATTCCTGGGGTGAATCCAAAACAGAGACCTTGCTGGGGATTCTGGATGTTAGCTGCTCACTGGAAGGAGAAACAACTGCTCCTGCCAGGTTGGAGAAACATTGGAAATCCCAGAGTCAATGGTAAATACACAGGCACGTTGGGATTTCAGGAAGAGATTTCCTTCTTTCCTGAAGATGAAAGGAAGGAAGAATTAATAAAAGTAGTCATCCACAGTCTCAATCTCAATAGAAATAGAGGTGGGTCATCCACAATCTCAATCTCAGTGGAAATAGAGGTGGGTCATCCACAGTCTCAATCTCAGTGGAAATAGAGGTGGGTCATCCACAATCTCAACCTCTATGGAAATAGAGACAAGTTAAGTTTTAATTTAGCAAAGGCACAAAGCTTAAGGATGAAAATAAGAAAGGAGCCTTGAAAAAACCTAGCCTTATAAAAACCCAGCCTTGAGGGCTGGGAGACATCAACAGGGAGCTGGGATGGTTGAGGACTGCTGAAAGGGAACTATTGGGCTATTTCTAGGTGCAATAGGTGTACAGGGACTTGCAGTTTCAGGCCTGTCACCCATGCCAGGGAGAGTTCCCATGGAGCAAAAAAGAAGATGCCTTAAGCTGGTTGGGCAACTGAAGGCAGAAAGCAGCAGGAGTCATAGGGATGCTGCTCCTCAGACTCCCTCAATTAATAAAATAACCCAAATTGCTGGCAGCAAATAACCCAGAGAAGCTTTTCCCACACTCACACTTTCTCCCGGGACTTTGTCCTCCTTCGTTGTCAGTGATTGAAACTTTCAATCACAACCCAAAGCTGATAGGTCTCCACTGAAAACCACCTGGGGCCATATACGGAGGAGGAATATTCATCTTTTCAACCAGTTGTTGAAACTGTTTGGTTGTTTGTTTTTTTCTTTTCTCTATCCCAAACTAGAAAAGAATGCCAAAAATATATATATCTATATATATATTTTCTTTTAATGGAAAT
>JANIJG010002836.1:7027-22933 GCA_024611175.1 Megaceryle torquata | reverse complement strand
CTCTTTTCTCACTATTAAGTCCTCTGCTGGAAAAAGTTTCAGTTCCCTGTGAAATGTGGGTGCTAATGATATTATTTTTTCCCTATAAAAGGGGAAACTGAGGCAAGGGGATGTTTCTCCCCTGACTTTTGCAGAGGTTGAAAAGCCTGTGCTGAACCAAAAGCCGCATCTCCTCAGCACTGCAAGAAGCACACAATGCTAAAGAGGTTG
The DNA here is from genome assembly GCA_024611175.1 of Megaceryle torquata. Taxonomy (NCBI): domain Eukaryota; kingdom Metazoa; phylum Chordata; class Aves; order Coraciiformes; family Cerylidae; genus Megaceryle; species Megaceryle torquata. Next base: position 22,723 of record JANIJG010002836.1, on the reverse strand, counting down.
GTCACCCCCCCTTCCACCCCTTCTTGCCTCTCCCTTTCCCCATCCCTCAGCCCTCACTGCTAAATATTACCCAAGGAAAAGGCTGAAGAAGGAAAAACAAAGTCACTGGCCTCTGAGAGACAGATCATGGGAACAGAGGAGATAAATTCTGAAAATACAGCCTGCACAGGGAGAAAGAGACAAATACTGAAATAAATATGAAAAGAAGACAAGTTTGGGCTAGAGGGAGCGGGTGAAGCCAGAGAGAGAGAGGAAATTGCACTAAAAAAGACGAGGCTTCCTGGAGACAAAGGTAAAACTGGGAAAAACGAGATCTAAAGTGAAGGGGGATAAATCATGAGGGCAGCAACATCTGAAAATGATTGGGAATGAAGCCTTCGCGGTAAGTGAGACATCCCCCACAAGATGGATCTGCTGTGAGCAACAAAAGTGGCTACGGTGACAAAGACAAAGCCATGGTGGGGGAGACAAATCTGTCAGGTGACCCTGACTTGTCCACTTCTTCTTCCAGGGTTTGTCAAGCCACATCACCAGGTGGTTTGGACTTCAGCAAGGTCCTCCTGCTCAGTTTTAGCAATGCCTCCTCCAAAAAGCAAGCTTGGGGGAGGAAAATTTTACAGGGAATAGCTATTTTTACACTGGGAGACATGTCTCCAAAACCCAGTTGCTAAACTCACCTTAAAGCCACTAAATCCTCCATGGAGGAACCAGTGCTGGACCACGAGCTAGTGCTGAGCAGGGGCATCTCTTCAGCCTTTTGACTGCAGAAGACAAGCAGTGTTTTTAAACCTCAGGCTCCTCTCTTGCTCCTTATTTAGATGACACTGTACAGATTAATAATCCTAACTCGAGATCACAACATGCTTTACACCTCTGGGTTGCCCTGCAGGCAAGGAAAGCTCTTCCCAGGCTGTAGGAAGGCAGCATGGGATTATTTTTTTTTTCCTTCGTGACAGGCAAAGCTGTGACATAAAGCCCACAGCTTGTAATATGCTATTTTTTTCCCACATCTCCCCCACTTTGCTTTGGCAAGAAACTGAGTTTTCAGCTGGGAAGAGCATGTGCCATGCCAAACACCCCCCCAGATTTCCACCAACACATGAAAACTTGGCAGCTCTGCTTTACTGGGAGAGGGAAGAGGTATTAAAAAGCCAATGGTTTCTGCAGAGAAAATACTTTATTTTCCACCAAAAAGTCAATTTACTGTTGGCTCGTAAACCTCTTGCAACATCTTTACTCATTTTCAGCAGTTTGTGCCTGCCTCTTGGTGGGGTTAGTGGTAGAAGCATGGAAAGCCATGGGATTTTGAAGGTGGATTTGAAGCTGGTCTAGATGGGGATAGCAGGGTGAGCCTTGCTGTCTCCAGAGGCTTGGGGACAATCCTATGGTTGATGTGTCCCTTGTAGGCAACATCAAGGCTGCCCAACACTTCCCAGACCACCAAAGATTTTCCCAGGGACTTTGCTCTAGAGCCAAGCACAGAGGGGAAAATGGATGAGCCGAAAGAAAGAGGAGACCCAAAAGCTGGTGTCAAAGCTCAGCTCACATATCCATCCAGCACACCCCACACCTGCTTCCTCGTGCCTGGCTTTTATATGCCCATATTCCCCCTGTGCTCATTGTTCTCCTGGCCTTTCCCCTCTCTTCCTCGCTCTGATTTATGTAATTTGAAGTCCTGGTTGGGAGCTGATATTATGACACGTCCAGACTTCAAAATAAACCTCCCTCTTGATACCGGGTTATTTTATTGGGTGCATCAAGGCTGAAAACAACCTCATTCATCTTAAGAAATGTATTTTCCCATTTGCTGTATAAATACATACATGTTTCCTTGCATTATTCACCTAGGCACGGCAGATAGATGAGCAGCAACAACGGCACCACATTTTTATTTCTCATTCTGTAACAGAAAAGGCACCAGGGAGGTTTGTGGCAGGAGCTCAGCGGTGTGGAAAAATCAGCCGGGGCAAAGGGTGGGAAGAAAATTGAATGGAGAGGAGATATCCCACTTGCAGCCATAGTCACCCAGGGATGGGGACAAGGTCTGGTCTTCAGGGTGCTTGTTGAGGTCAGAGAGATGGGTATGGAACCACAGGAATTAGAGGTGGAGAAAAAGCCAAAAGACAGATGAAAAATAAGACACGGAGTAAAAAAAAAAAAAAAAAAAGAAATAGGTAAAGAAGAGGGAGGGATGACAAGAGAAGGGGGAAAAATGAATAATTGAAAGTGTGTAATAAACACAGAGTAGACACACAGAAAAAATGCCTACGTGGAAATGTAATTACTGGCTGTATCAATAACATCAGCTCACAAGACCGGCTGCGCTGGGGTTATGACCAAAACAAGCCATAAGTCTTGTGAATGCTCAATTCAGATGCATCTTAGAAATCATCCATGTTAAGGTCCAGGCACCTTAATTTTCCCACTCCTACCTCCATGGTGATTTCATGAAATAATAAAGTGGAAACTCAGCCTTTACATCTGTTACAAGGCTTATACAGGACTCTGAACCCTGATGGGTTTTAGCCATGGCTCCACTGGTCCTGTAGAGACCAGGTTAGGGGAAGATCCTGTGGCCAACAGTCAATGTCAACAGCCTCCGTGGCCAACAGCCCCAATGATCAACAACCCCAAGAGTCAAAAGTACCAACGGACTTGATGACTCCCACGACTAATGGCCCTCATGACTAACAGTGCTCATGACTAACAAACCCTGTGACCAAGAGTCCCAATACTCAACGACCTCAATAACTAAAAGTACCAATGGCCTATAGCTCCAATGGCCAACACCCCTCATGACCAACAGACCCAAAGGCCAAGAGTCCCAGTGGTCAACATCCTCAATAGCTAAACGTACCAATGGCTAACAGCTGCGATGGCCAAAAGCCCTGTTGGCCAACAGCCCATATGGCCAACAGTCCCAATGGCCAACAGGCCAGGGTTTGCCAGCACAGCCTGGGAACACTCTTTGTCAACATTCATGAAAGCTGATTTGAAGTCCTGCCTTGCCCTCCTGAAGCAGAAAGTGCACTAAAAGAGTTAAAATCCCACTTCCCTTCCTTCTAAACCCAAGATGACTTGAAGCCTACATCTGCTATTTTTAAATCACTGCTGGGGATATGCAGTGGATTTCTCTTAATTGGACATCATTTCTGACTGTAATGAGTCCAAAATAAGATTCTCCCTCTCTTCGTTAACTTCCTGCATCAATCTGGAGTTTCATTTCATCGTACCAACAAGCCTCACTTACCAGTGGCCACAAGCACTGCAATGGGATACTGGTTTCTTAATTGCATCCTGAGTAATGGGATCGGGAAAATCAAATTATTTATCCCAATACACTTTGACCTGCACTGCCTTGTGCAGCCTGGGGGCCTCATTGGCCCTGCAATTCCATCATCTTCTGTGCAACTCCATCATCTCCTGTGTAACTCGCCCCCGCATACGGGTGGTCCTGCTTCATTGGGTCTCACCCATACCCAGACTGAACCGGGAGCAAATCGGAGCCGTGAGGGTGCCTGTGCTCCTCCACCCCACCTCCTCACACACCATAACCTGTTGCAACGCTGCTCCTTCCTCACACACCAGCCCCGCTTGTCCTCAGAAGTGCTGATAAACCCAAGAGAGATGCAGATTTAATGTTATCGGGAGATGCAGGGCATGTTTAGCAGGAACTTGAAGGATCATAGCAAGAGGCCTGGATGTAATCCAGGCTGCAGCGGATAAGGAACTGAAAAGCTGCTGCTGCTTCTTCTTTTCCTTTTGTTTTTTTTACCTCTTTTTTTTTTTTTTGCCGTTGGTTCAAGATTGCAAAGAGGCTGAGAGAGAAGAAAGGAAAACACAGGGACCTAGTGATAACGGGTGATGGACGTGACGCCGTATCCTCACCGAGAATACCAGAGATTGTAAAGCATTGAGAAATCAAACTGACAAGTGGGAACACAGGCTCAGCATAAGAAACGGAGGCTTGTTCAGAGCTCCTGCAGGCCTGGAGAGCTTTTCGCTTCTCCTCACGATGGATTAAGTGGATGTTGGCGATAGATAATTTTGAACTCCTTCTGCAATGTGTTCTGGCTTGTCATATCCTCAGGGAGGGCTGGAGCCGGAGAGACAAGCATCCAGCGTGACGCTCGCAGACACAAAACTCCTCAAACAAAGCTGGAGGACTGGGAAAAGACGTACCCTGCAAGGCCAGTGACAATTGGCCAGCCCTAACCGTGTCTCCCCTGGGGCTGTCAGGGATGGGTGAGGAACCAGGTCATGATTCCAGCTGTTTTGGTGGCAGGAGAGGATGTTGGCTTTGGCCAACAAGCAGCTCAGAATGCAGTAGGTTCCCCAGAAACCCATGGAGATGTTGACCTCATCAGCCTCGGAGGGTTGCAGCAATTTTTTGGCAGGTTTGGGAAGAGAAGTAACATTGAACCCCAAGTTCCTCAGCCCCAGAGGAGCAGCAGGAGGTTGCAATGCAGCCCAAAAGTGCTCCTTCTCTGCTACGCTCACTTTGGCTCATCCTCTTTGCCTCAGTTTCCCTCCCACCCCAAGTATCACAGACTCATAGAATACCAGGTCAGAAGGGACTTCAAGAATCATCTGGTCCAACCTTTCTTGGGGAAAGCACAGTCTAGACAAGATGGCCCAGCACCTGTCCAGATGAATCTTAAAAGTGTACAATGTGGGGGAGATGTTGCCACTTCCCTGAAGAAAGCAAAAATTGTTCCTATATCCTGGGATAACTGAGTGGAGGGAGATGAACTTCAGGAAGTGAAAAGAAAGGTAAATTCCAACATCAGCACAAAAAAAACCCCAAACAACAAAACAAAACAAAAAAAGAGTAAAAAAACTCCCAGCATCAAGCAGGTGCAAAGATGCCTTGGGAGAAAAACAACCTAACCACAAAAAAAAAAAACAAAAAAAAAAACAAAAAAACAGAAAAAGAAAAGAAATCCCTCCTTCTTAATTATTTTGCAGTCCCTCAGGCACAGTGCTGGCTTGGATCCAATCTTTGCTTCCAGGGAATGTTTTTTGGAAGCTTTTCCTACCTCTCCCTTTCCCCGTATCGCTCTCCTTTGCATGGGCTTAGCCGCTTTCCTTCATCGAGTGCAGCAGAAGGAGCTGCTCTGAAAGGGCAGGGCGATGCTCTGCCTGTAGATCAGAGCCAGAAGCTCCTTTGAAAATCCTCAGGGTGAAGGAGCGGGGATGAAACAAGATGCTCTGGATGAGCAACTTAAAAATTGGCCAAGAAATCTCACGGCTTTGATGAAAAATGCCTTCCTTTGACTCTTCCGTCCAAACAGCGTTAGGTGTCGAGCTGATAGCACGGCTCTCACCTGAGGGAGAGGCAGGAAAAAATCTACCTGGATGGATATTCATAGAATCATAGAATAGTGGGGGTTGGAAGGGACTTCTGGAGATCATCGAGTCCAACCCCCGTGCCAACACAAGGGCCCCAAACCACCCGGATGACCAGGACTGTCTTGCAGACCTGTCCTCTGCCGAACCAGGAGGGATGACAGGGCATGTGGAAGTTTTAATTCATAGGTTCAAAGGCATCAGATGCTAGAAAATCTCTATCACCCAAATGAGAAATAAAGATCGTGAAGTGAAAGCCCTGAGCAAACGCTCGCCCAGGCATGAGGTAAATATTCCTGGGCCAGAAAAGCAGAGTTGAAGTGAAAATGAAAAAATAAAATACAGAATAGACAACTTTATGTCAAAACCCTCGAGGGTTCAGAACACCAACATATTTTGGGGTGTTTCTGCCTTTGCAATGAGCATATTTTGTGGCTTTAGTTGTTTTCTGCCCATTTTCTCCACCGCTTGTAAGAAGTTTGGTTCAAACCCCACAAGGGTAGAGTCAAAATATCTTTGAATTGTGATTAATAGTGAGACCTCCGTATGGGATGCACAATAACCCAATCCCTGCCCATGCCACCTAGTCAGATATAGGTCAGTCCGTGATACCGATCTCCGATAAACCCTTGAGCACTGGGAGAGATCCAGAAAGCCAAAAGAAAACGAATATTGTGCCAATATGTAGGAAGGATAAACGAGATGACCTGTGTAATTACAGCCCTGTCGGCTTGACATTGATTTTGGGCAAAATAATGGGATGTCTGGTACAGGACTTGTTTAATAAGGAATTAAAGGGAATAACATAAAGGATGCCAATCAACAGGGATTTATGGAAAATAAATCTTGCCCAACTAAGTTGATATCTTTTTTTGATGAGGTTATAAATTAGGGCTGATAAAGGTGATGCTGTCAGTGTAATGTACTCGGGCTTCTGCAAGGTTGGGTCCTGCGTGACATCTTGATTAAGAAACTGGGAAGGTAGGAAATCACTGTGGCAGAAATTAGATGGATTAAAAACTGGCTGTTTGACAAGTTTCAAAAGGCACCTCTTGAAGTAAGAATCAACAGGGTCTTCTGCTCCCCGCTGCCTGTGAGGGCCGGCTTGCTGCTAGTTGACATTTTTATCAATGACCTGGAAGAAAACATCACATCACCCCTGATAAAGTTTGCAGCTGACACAAAGATCAGGGGAATGGCACGAAAGGAAGAGGAAAGGGCATCGATACAAGATGCATCTTAATAAAGCCATTCGGCCGGTGCTGGAGAAGGAAAGCTCTTCCCTTGGCAGTGGGGATGGGAGATGGGCTGATAGGTGGACAGACAAGACTTGGAAGATAATCTGCAATGTTTTTCAGGCTGGAAAGCTCCTTTTCAGGCATATTGGTGTGAAAAGCTAGAAACTGCAGGGTATTCTGGAGCGAATCTGTTTTGGTTCTGCCCAGGGTAAGCCGTGCAAGACCCATGCTCTGTGCGCAGCAGGCCCATGCTGTTCTGCTCCCTCAACTTCAGCTCTTTCCTCACCTGTTTTGTAGGATTTTAAGCACTTGCAGCACTTAGACGATGCTGTAAAACCCCACGGGGCACCTGGCTGAACCTTTTGGCTTTGAACTATATTAAAAAAAGTGGCCTGAAGTGACTTGCCTGAAGCCAGGCACTGTGGGACTGGTACTGCTCAGCACATCTCCTCATCAGGTGAGCTTTAGGCAACGTGCAGCCAAGCTCAACACTCACTGCCTGCTTTCCAGCTCCCATCCTTTTTCCTAGGATTGTTTCTTTTCCCCCCTGGAAAAAAAAAAAAACAAAACCCCTCTTGCAAGCCCCATGTAGCCACAGCTGCTGCAATTTTGAAGCTGCCTTCTGCGATTTCTCCCAATGCCAAATGCACACGACACTTCAGGGCTCTCCGTAGCGAGCACTTTATTGCTTCCAGAGTGGCTTTTTTCAGCTCTTGCAGTCCAATGCCCAAGAATAATGGACAGGCTTCAGCCGAGGGAATTTAATTCTGCTCCCACTCCTTTCAGATCAGAGCCTGTGTCAGCGGGGTGCTCTTACAACAAGAGACTTTATTACAGCTTATCCAACACTTGGCAAGTTCTCAATCTGGAGAACTGGTTTGTACTACAGAGATTGCTGCTCTGCGTTGCATGCTAATAGAGATCTATAGCTATGCCCTGCGTCTATAGGGGAAGGGAAGGTTTGGAAGCCTTTGGTAGTGAAAAAGCTCACTGGAGAACTTTGGGGAGCTTTGGGGTTGGTTTGAATTTGAAGATGTGCATCAGATGCAGAGGTCTAGCTGGAATTATTGAGCTGAATAACATCCAGTTCTCTCCATCCATAAGAAAAAGAAAGAGGCAATTGCACCAGAGACGTGTGAAGTTCCTGAGGGACGGCTTCTGGTCTCATCATCATAGAGCATCATCAGACTCATTTTAGACCCACATTCAGATGCACACCTCTCCCTCTTGTTTTTGTCTTTATTATTTTTTTTCTGGTATGAGCATTGCATTCACCTGCAGAAAAGCCCTGGGAGCAAACTGACCCACGGAAAAATGTCCCACCAAACAAACCATCCAACCTCCCACATTTTTATTTTCCCTCTAGCTTATAGTTTATATTTCCCTGCTGGGGCCAGGAATCCTCTCTCCTGAGCTCCTGCCTTACCAAAATAAAGCATCTTCTCTTCCCCTGCCCTGAGCAAGCATCAAACTCCCTTTAACTTCAGCAAAGGCTCTCCAGGCCCGGCCGGCGAGGTAACCTGAGGATGCACAGCTTGTCACTGCCGATGACACATGCCTCTCTCTCAGGATGTGGTATAATGAGCTTCTTCGTGGTCTCCCAAGGCAGAAATGTATTTATGGCACAAGGGAAGATTTATATAGTTTTTCTTTAAAATCTGTCAGCTAATAATAGCAGTGGCTGGGGCTGGGTTGAGCTGGACTCGCACGCAGGTATAAATCAGGGGTGCGCTCTCAAGCTGTGCCAGCATTTCCTCCCGTTTGGAAGGAGATAACATTGTGTGCAAATGTTTGCACCAAAGAGAGAAGGATAAGAAAATATTCTAAGATGCGATACCTTATATATATATATTTCCCAGTGGTCCCCTCGTGCTTCCCTGCCAGGGTGTCCAGCCCCAAACCACCTGGATGACTGGGACCTTCTGTCAGACCTGATATTATAGAATTATAGAGTTGTTTTGGTTGGAAGAGACCTTCAAGTTCTCTGAGTCCAACAATTATCCCAGCACTGTCAGGTCACCTCTAAACCATATCCCTCAACACCACACATTTTCAATCCCTCCAGGATATCACTTCCCAAGGCAGGGATACCCCAGCAAGGACAGACTATTGGTGCTCACCGTGATTCATTTTTACCCAGCCATGCGACCTATATCTCTCTGGCCTCTACCAGCAGGCAAAGTGGATAAAACATCCCCCCTTGTCCCCTGGCATCACATAGCCTTCAATAGTACAAATGCCCCAAAGACAATTTTTTTCAAACAAAATAGATGCATATTTTTTGAATTATTTTTTTTAATTATTTTTTGTCTGTGGAGGTCTGAATAAAATAGCTAACAGGTTCCAGAGGGACATATCCTGTTAATTCCACTCATGATAAAGGTCTTTTAAAATGCCACTGATGCCTGAAGCACTGATGAGTTTCCAGGTTTGCTGATTTGCGGACCACGGGCCGGGCTCCCACCGGAGCCCATTAGATGGCCTATAGATAGGCAGCTGGATGCACAGGCACAATATGCAGATACACCAGTCAAAAGCCAAAAAGCATTACTAAGCAATCCCGTGCATTTCCCATCTCCTACAACACGGCCGAGGCACGGGACAGGTTTTTGAAACCCGTAGCAGATCAGCTCCAGGGTTTTTTCTTTCTTCATGCCACGTTAATTACTTTAGTGTAGAGCTCAAAGCGTGATGCTGGGGGGGAAGAGGAGGGGGATGAACAGCCTCTGCATGTTTCTTCATGTCATCACGATGCACGTTGCACCCTCTTCTTGCCCCTCACTTATTGAACCCAAAAACCCATGCAACCCACACCATGGGGTTTAATTTCTCCCTCCCTGACCAATTCAAGCCACATACTTCTGTAAGTCCATCCTGAGAGGTTCCCATCATAATGTCATCATATCCACCTCATTTCTGCTCCAGGTTGCTTTATTTCTTCCTGCAAGGCCAGCCTGAGCTCGGTGGTGGACTATGTAATTCAATAGGCTTGCAGATCTGTCTCGGGTCAATTTTAATTCTATTTAAAGGACAGTCGATAGAGCCATCTCTGGGGTTTTCTGAGAAGGAATTTCATACTGTGTTTAATATGCGCTGAATGCACTGGCTGGGGGAGAAAGCCTTTCAGCATTGATGAGACATAAACGATGAGATGGGAAGCGCTTTGCAACCTTCCTCCTGTCCTATTTTAGGCTTCGTGAGACCCTTGTGAGGAAGGGACCAGGGAGGAGATGGTTCCTGGTGTGATTTTTTAGAAGCACTCATGACCCACAGTGCAATGTCCTGCTCTCCTGATGCTCATGGAGGCCCAAATCAGCCCCTTCTTGAGCATCACCAACCCACTCTGATGTCAAGTTTACACTCTTGTGAACCTGTCCTTGGGGTCGAGGGGAGGTGACATGCAGCAAAAAGGAGACAACCCAACAAGTATGAGATCTGAGTACCTCTATATGACCATGGCAAGCTGTTCTACCTCCCTCTTCATCATAAAACAGGGACTAATGTCCCAGGGAAGAGCCGGATATTAATAAAGAAAGAGGGCTTTCAATGCTGCTGCTCATCTAAAACGTTCCCTTAAGTGCAGGACGAGATGTTCGAGCACTAAGACATAGTTTTTATGCAACTTAATAGAAGGGAAAAATGATATCACCGCTGGAAAAACAAAATGCGTGCCGGGGGATTGGATTGCATCGCTTTACACTCAGATCAATCCCGAGATTGCATTGCACAACCCAAGGGGGAGTTACCAATGCTACCTCCCACTGCTTGTGCCAACAAGCTCAAGGAAAGCTTTACTCGGACGTTTCTGGGGGGAGACAAACCCCATCACCACAGATGGAAATATTTTTCCCACTGGAAAGCAGCAAAAAACACCAGACCCACCCCATAAACACACCAGCATAGGAAAATGATCAGTGATGTACTTACAGATGATAAATATGGGTCTATACCAAGGACCAAGTCCACTCACCTCATACCAAGGTGATAGCAAACCAGGGGTTAAACACCCCCCTGGATTTTGCAGTGTGATGGGGGGGACCCCGCTGCCCTTCTCACAGGTTTTTTTTTGTGACACGTCGCAGGCTTCGCTCCCATCGCGGGGAGCATCCAGCCAACCGCCGCGGCTCCAAATGAAATCGTCCGTTCCCTGCTGGAGATAATTAACGTATATCAGAGAGGAATTTAGCTGGAGTGGCTATTTCAGTAACACGCGGCGTTCTCCCCCAGTTTGGGTTTGTTTTCGAAATTGCACATAAAGTGCAACTGCGGCACATTTACTTTTCTATTATGCCTGCGAAATTAAGTTAGATGGCCCTAATAATAGCACTGCCTTTAAAACAACGTTGTGTTTAAAGAACAAACTCTCCAATGTCGCCGGCGCAGCATATTTGTCTTGTGCTTAATTTCCACTTGCTGTTGTATTATTAGACATTAACATGATAGTTTTGTTTAATCTCTGGCTCCGTCGCCCATGGCTGACTCCAAACCGATCGCTCGCCCCCGTTGATGAAAGTCCTAATTCATCCTTGTTAGTGCAATTAGGAGGAAATTGGATAACGGTGCCACTTCTTACAAAAGGTCTGGGAGAGGGCGAGTCTCTCCCCCGAGAGGTGAAGCCGGCAGCGAGCTCTGGGCTGCAGGAGGATTAGTCGGCTCCTGGGAGGATGATGGGGACAAATGAATTCCGACTTTGTGAAGTTTTGAAGCGGGATTGGATGGATCTTGTTGCTCTTTTCCCAGCATGGAGGCAGTAGGGAGTCCATCCCTGAAATCCAGCGAAGGTCATTTTGAGGTTGTTTTGAGCACACCTAGGAGAAGGACGAAAGAGCTGTGAAAATAACAAGATTATTTTCTCCAAAATATAAGTCCTCAAAAGCTCTCAGATAAGTGGCCGTGGTTTCTTTTTTTTTGTTGCAGCGTTTGCTCTCCATGGGCATCTCTCTCCCAGCTATGATGAAATTAAATGCTCTTCAACTGCGGCACCCAAAATAATGTGCATGTTTGTAGAGTGGTTCCCCCAGCTTCTGCACCTCCCGGCGTGGTTTCTTTAACTCTCATCTCCTTTCAATCAAGTTTTGTGGGTTCGTCCCCACACCCGGGGCCATCTGCATTGCTTTGGGTGTTGCTTCTCATCCTGGTCAACATGAGACCTGCAGCCCAGTGCACCCAAAATACAGGTGGGATCATCAAATCTTGGAGATTTGCTGCCCCTCTGCAAAAATTAGACACAACTCCTTGAGGTATCAACCCTATAAACCTGACTTTTTGTATAAGATGGGGGAATTCAGGGCAATGAAAGAGGAGATACTGTGGCTCTTGCCCCACTTGGGTACTCACCTTCCTGCGTCTTGGAAAGTGAAGCTAAAGCAGACAAACAGGTGTTTTGGTTTGGGTTTTGGGGTTTTTTTTGCCTCATGAAATTCATTCCTCCTGGGTACAACTAGAAAACGTACAAAAGCTTTAATGCCAAAGGAGAAGGCCAGGGTAATTTTGTCACAAGGGGTTTTCGGGACCAGATACCCCTTTTCTGGGGTGTTATTTCAATTTTTCAGCAAGGTTTTCCTTGCACGGGTTGGTGAACCATTAGCATGCAGCTCGGCTTTGCTGGGCCTGGGGAAAATAGACTGGGACAGTGAAGGGTGGAAGGGAAAGACTGTGAATAAATGCCTTGTTGTCACATTCCTATTAACCTCTCCTCGGTCTAATCCTGTCCTTAATTGACTTTATTCTGATTATATTCTTGATAGGCCTGTATCAGCTTGGGAAGGTGGGGTAGGAGGTGGTGATGAGTGATGTAAAGGATACAGAGGGAGCTGAAGGAGATCAAAACAAGAGACACACGTGCTCCTATGTACACACATCTGCTTCTCATAACAGCAAACGGAGGGGAAAAGAACATTAAAACTACCCAGAAAGGGATAAAAAAAAAAAAGTCATAAATCTCCACCGCAACAAATCGCAAGTTACTGTTTTAATAATTAAGAGGCTTTAAACTGCCCTTTTAATACAGATGAAAATACCATCTGCAGGTAACAGGGAGGTGAAGCTTGGTACCTAATCAACCATCCTCTTGGTGAAGCAACATCACCCTGTCTGTCTGCAATCAGAGGCTGTGATTCCTTCAAGTGGCTCTCCGTGAGGGTTCGGTAATTGTCTCGGCGGAAAGTAAGAGTTCCCCCTAGTGCAGAGCGATAAATCGGGGATAATAACAACTCTTTCCAAAATAATCCTCAGGCAGAAACAAAATCCAACGGAGAAGGTGGTGGCACCTGGATCCCAGGGTTAGTTTGGTCTATAAATACACCAAGCCTTTCCTGTGCCTCTGCTGTTGCCATAATAGATTGTTATTAGTACTACTCAGCTAAACGGCTTGAGATTATTTTTTAAACCTCTTTTATTTCCTGGGTCCTTCTCTTGCTGCAATGCTTCTCCCACCATCGCCCCAAAGCTCAGGGCTTGCACCACTGGTGCTAAAACCCTGGTGTCTTGCTGGGCACAGAGGACAGGGACACCCCAGGGCTGGCAGCGGGGGGTTGTGAGGTCCTTTGGTGAAGAAGCGGCTCCACACAGCCCACTTCAAAGGCTCCTTGAGCTTCAGTGTCTTTTCCAGAAAGGCTGGGTTTAGAGCCAGAGTCCCCTGGGATGGGTTCGAGGTTTAGTCTCACTCCTGCAGCCTGGGGGTTAACATGGGCTGAGCTGCAAAAGCTTCAGATTTGCAAATATAAAACTCAGATTTGCAAACGAGCTTTTTACTCCAAAATCTTGGGGAGAAAAAATTCCCCGATGGCACCGTGCAGATGCAAAAGGTCCCACTGGACATCTGTGTTTCATGTTCCACCCACTACTATTTCCAATCACTACTTCCATCCTCTGGAAGCAAATTCCCAACAAATCCTACCTGTGGGGAGTCTGTTAAACTACCCAACACCTGGATGAGGAGAAAGCTGGTGAGGATGAAAAGAAATTCCCCAAAGTACATACTTTTTTTTCTGTATTTACTTATTCATTCCCTTATTGGTTCTGATTTTAATTCTTTTAGGGAAAAGAAAAAAAAAAAAGAAAATAAAAAGGTGTGTGTAGGGTTCTCTGAGTGTTTTGAAGCGATTCGATTTACTCAGGAGCTGATAGGATTGATTTACAGCAGCGTGATGAATGCAGAGAGGGGAGAAAAGATACCGGAGCAGAGCAGCAGTGTTTGATTTCAGAGCTGGCTTTGTGGTGAATTCTAATGTCAAGAGCAACTTCAGGCCATGGTCAACTGAAAATGAAGGACTGAGAATTGTTTTGCTGAAATTGGGATAAAGGATGAGGGAAAAAGAAAAGCATCTCACTGTCCAAGAGACTTTTTGTGACATCTTGGGGGAAAATGACCAGGTTTTAGTGGTTTACTGATTTCCTTCGGGGTGGTGGTGGGATATTCTCTCTTCTGTTTTTATTTTTTTTAATGCTTTTTCTTTAAGAAGCAATGGAGTAGGGGAAGAAAACAGCAGAGAATGGAGTTTTTATTTGCAAAGAAATACGAATCAAAGGAAAACACAAATAATCAATGCAGAAATTGTTCATTTAATACAGTGAAAAGTTGCAAACAAGCCTCAACTGCTATTTTTTCAGGCTAGTTTTCTTTCCAGAACACATACAGGGCATTTTCTGGGAACCAGATGTACTTGAGAAACTCCTGTTGGAGTCTCTAGATCTCTGAGCTCTCAGGTTAGACCTCCCAGGATATAAACCCCAATCACCAACACCACTACAACAGCAAACCTCACCCCCGTGTCCTCAGATCGCTCTGATTTGGAAACTCTCCTGCAACCTTAAACTTTTTCTTCATGAAAATATGTTATGACTTGCTAGTTTGTGACCTCTAGGAAAGGAAAGCAAAAGACAAAACTCTACTGGAATGAGCAAGGCAAAATGATGCCCACCAACCAGCTCAGGGCATTGGCTTTGCTGCTCTTCTTATCACAAAGGTATTTCCTATGGAGGATTATTTGGATCCCCAAGACCTCAAAACTCCCCAGATTATCCCCAATTTCTGCATCACTCATTACTCAGCCGCAATATTCCAAAGGGAAACCTGAAACTTTATTCTTCATGCATTTATTCACCTATTTTTCAGCTGGACAGGGTGCTGGGCCAGGCTGTTCCCAAGAAACGTTGGAGCAGATGATCCTTGAGGTCCCTTTCCAACCTGATATCGATGATTCTATGACTTCCATTCTCCTGTGGAAAAAGCTTTCTTACTGGAGATGGTGGATTAAGAGGGGTATGGCAGAGATATCTCTTGTGCCATAGTGTCCCTTCCGCCGCAGCCACACAGTCCAGCTGCCTTAGACCATCAGCCTATGACCCTCTGAGCAGGAAACAGATGATGTTTCAGGAGACCACGCACCAAGCTGGGCACGCTGGAGCAAATGAACAATTTGCAAACACCCAGAAGGCTGAAATTTGTTGGCTGTAAATGTACAAAACACCCAAGTGGCGCAGACGGGGTGATTCATGAGGAGCTCCACATTCCATGAGTCATCTGGGCAATATTTGCCGCTGGTTAGAAATGAAGCCAATGGCGCTGGAGTAGTTTGTAAGGAAAAAAAGAAGTTGATGGCAGCACCATGCACAAGGTAAATGTGCATGAAGAGGGAATAGGAATAAGAGTTTTGCAATGCAAGTAAGGAGTTTATGCAGCAACTGCCGTGGCCACGGCCATAGCAGGGGATCCTGGGAGGTTTGGGGTGCAAGGTGAGGGGTGTGCAGCACAGAATGGGAAGGTGATGGGTGGATTTTAGCACAGAGCTGCAGAGCATCCTCCTTCTTGAAAGCTGGGGGAGGTTATAAGCCAAATGTCCACAGGTGCTCTATCTTTGAGGTCTCCTCCAGCACATAATATAAGGATGAGCCACTTGGGGTGATTAACCTGCAAGCCCAGGCTGATGGAGGTGCCTAACCCCAGGTGGATGAATTCTCCTAAATTTATAATCAAAGAATCACAAACTGGTATGGGTTGGAAGGAAGTACTAAAGCTCATCTGGTCCAATCCCCCTGCAGGGAGCAGGGACATCTGCAGCTAGAGCAGGGTGCTCAGAGCCCCAGCCAACCTCCCCTGCAATGGTGC
>JANIJG010002835.1:0-14653 GCA_024611175.1 Megaceryle torquata | reverse complement strand
TCCCTTCCCTTCCCTTCCCTTCCCTTCCCTTCCCTTCCCTTCCCTTCCCTTCCCTTCCCTTCCCTTCCCTTCCTTCTCTCTTCCCTGTCTCTCTTCTCAACACAGAGGCTCCTCTGGTGATTCAGAGAAGCACCAGGGCACTTTTTCCACACTGAAAGCTCAGGCATTGCTTATGAACATTTGCAGCAAGAGCTTTTCTCAACTGCCTGGTCAGGTATTTTAGCTAAACAGGTATTTAAACGCTCTGAGAAGGTTTTTTTCTCTGGAGCTGTTCAGGGTTCTTAACTTGCATTTCCTCGTGGCATCACCTCATTAATCCTCCTTCAAGTTCTCCTAGAAAAACAGAGGAATTGCACATTTTTGTTTTTCGTGAGCAAAACAGAGAAGGGGAATAATTCATACAATTTGTAGGTGTTATTTATAAAGCATAAAGAAGTCAAGGAAATACTTCTTTTTCTTTTCTTCTTTTTACTTCTTCTCCTCCCCTTGGCAAACCAAAAGGAAAGTGTGATCCTTGACCTTCCTTTCCTTTTGAAACTTTCCACCATGTTCCAGTCTGCAGCTGTTAGTTTGGCGAGTTTTCTAGTCCTCTGTTGGAATCAAAAAGTTGTAAATAAATGAATGTCTTTAATAATTGTATTTCACATCCAAAATGAGCATTTCTTGAGCTACTCAGTGGGGAAAAAAAAAAAGAGAACGTGTTAATAAAACCTTATTCAGAGTAAAAAAAGCATTTCACTTGAGCTGTTGTTTGGTTTGGGGTTTTTTTTTTTGACTTTGTAAAGAAGAGTACGATTATGCTTAAGCAAATTTCAAAATGAAATTGCAACCAGACGCAATTGAAACATCTAGTTGGGAAACTGGGGAAATGATTGGATTTTTCTGCTTATTATTATTTTTAATTATTTTGCAGATTCCTTTTTAGTGTTCTATTTTTGAAGCAGCTATTTGCCCAGGAAAAATAATATCACTGGAACATATGTGAGGTTTTGTAGGGGTTTTTAACAAACGAAAAAAAAATGTTTTCCTCAGAAAATGTCTGCTTTCTCTTTGGGAATGAGATATTTTGATGCCCTTGGACCCAAAGAGCTGACCTGAGCCCCTTCATGCCATGAGTTAAAGAAGGGATGGGTTTGGCTCAGTGCCCCACCTCACACAAGGGTGCTGAGAGCAGGGATGTGGGGACTTGCTATCCATGGCACTGGGTTTTGTCCCCGTGTTGAGGTCTGAGATGC
This sequence comes from Megaceryle torquata, assembly GCA_024611175.1. Lineage (NCBI taxonomy): Eukaryota > Metazoa > Chordata > Aves > Coraciiformes > Cerylidae > Megaceryle > Megaceryle torquata. The sequence goes on along the minus strand of JANIJG010002835.1, from coordinate 13,418 downwards.
AGGAAAACCTTTGTCTTGGTCAAATCAGTGAAGCTGCATCAACCTCCTCCATCTGCCCAGCTGGAAGTGGAGGAGGCAACACGAAGACAGACTTGCTGTCCTCTCTTGGGGTAAGGAAAGGATATGAGCTCCCCCTCTAAAAAAGGGGAAGCTGTCAAGGAACCAGTGCTATGAAAGCAATATTTCTTCTGAAGTTTGAAGGAGGAAAAAAAAAAAGGAGGTTTTGGGGACAGGGAAAGTCCAGGCATAGACAACCCCCAGCGTTCATCCCAACAGGGAGGCATTTCCTGCCTTTTCTCTACTTGACCCATGCACTGGGAAAAGCCACCCAGAAGAGACATGCTGCAAATCCTGTGAAGAGAGAGGGATCATTGTTCCTTTACTGCCTTATTTATAAGATCTGGGCTTTCTCCTAATTGCTGGGTGGATGTTGAAATGAATAGAGTTAAGTAAAGTGCACATACACACTCCTCCTCCTACAATTACCTGTGACCTTTCCTTGCAAATGAAACAAGGTATTGATCAGTCAAGTGTAAAAAAATTCCCATTGTTGCTTATGTTAGACCCATCCCGAAAAGCTGTTCCCCAGAGCTCCAGATGAGAGATTTAGCAAAGGCAGTGAAAGAAAGATTTGTTTGGGTAGGTCCGTGGAGAAATCACTGGGCAAAGAAGGCACATAAAATATGCTGATTAAAGGAAATACACTCGTAAGAGTAAAATGGTTACAAGTGGGAACTTCAACAGAACTTTGGAGTATCTTTCTTGAGTAAGATTGTGGTGGAGGACCCTATTATGCACACTCCCATGAAAATAGATGATCCCCTAATCCAAAAAATAGCCATGGAAACAAGGGAAGAGAACAGTAGTTGTCTCTTTTTATGAACAGTGAAGTGATGACTGAGAGATTAAGGGGTTCATGCAACTCAGGAAAGCTGGAAAACAGACAGAACCATCCATCCATCCCAGGAGAGCACCCATGTACAAATATCTCTTGCTTCAAAATGTCTCTCAGGGAAATGGAGGCAGACCCTTGGTCTGAGGCACACAACGGACAAGACAAACCACTGCTGGCCAGGAGACATGAGGAGGCTTAGAATAAGAAAAAAACTGTCTACAAAAGCAGGGTGGGAAATGTGAGAATCTCTGGAGCATGTTGGTGGGGTGGCAGAAAAAACCACACAGATGTCCCTGCTCACTGCAGAGGGGCTGGACTAGATGACCTTTAAAGTTTCCTTCCAACCAAAACCATTCTGTGATTGTGGGAAGGATCCACCAGACAGTATGAGGTGGCATAGGAGCCCCACACACTGTCTGTCTTGATCTCCCAAACTAGGAAGGAGCAGAGTACTCCCTGCCTCAAACATTTCTATACCTCACTGTTTGGAATCCTTTGGAAAACCTCAAAATTTGGACTAATATAGACACAAAAAGAACCCAGAAAACCCACAACCAAAAAAACCAACACACTTTCAGGTCAGCTCTGCAAACTTCCTTGATGTGGTTTTAAAAACCCATGATGATGTTATGATTGATAGGATTGTGTTATAATTGTTCAAAACTTCTGGAGGCCCATCCAGCCTCACATCAGCTGTGTAAAAATCAAATGACTGCAGAAACCAGAAGCCTCATCCTTCAGCAATAATCTAAGTTTCCAAACCGGATCTTGTTTTGCCTCTTGGGGTGAAAGTGTAAAGGCCCTAAGCAAAACTTTGTGTGCAAAGAGAAATATCAAAGTGACCTGCAGGACAAACCAAGAATACACTACCTGCTGTGCTGAGGATGTTCAGAAACAGGAGAAAAAGATGAACTGTCTCTCCTTCACCAGAAATATTTGGCAGTCTAGCCCAGGAAGAAAATCCCGTGGAGGCAAATCCAGTTGGATAGCCCTAGGGAGGAAGGAGGGAGTGATGGGCATCAGAGAGGTGAAGGCAGACCAAACCTTGTTCTGTATGAACAATAATGAAGAAAGGAAGTGGATAAGAGACAGGAAAGTGTTGCTGGAGGAGTTGAAGCTCAGAGAGTAAAGAGGATAAACTTGGGCACAGGAGGATGTTTCAGAGTCAGCTGACATGGGATGCTCTGCAGTAGGATGGTTACTGGACAGGTTCTCAGGTGACACTCCTCCCTATGCACATACACCTGTTGGACCTTCATTTGATGTCCTTCAGGGGGACCACATGGAGCACAAGTAGTAGTTTCCAATGAAAGTCTATAGCACCCTTGCCACTAGGATTTTGATGCTGCTAGACCTCTGAACAACTTCCTTCAAAAAGAAACAAATTAACCTTCTCCTGATATGGAAAAGCTGGTGTGATGTTCATCCTTGTCCCCTGTGCTTGGGCACCAACCTGCATTATCTGCATCGCCTCTTACATCAGGTGTTGTTGCTGCTGGTTTTCAGAAGGAGAGGGCAGGAGAAGGGTCTTTGTTCTGTCTTGTCAGCTGTTTGTGAGAGTGCAAGAGCTCTGAATTGGAAATTTGGCTGAGTTTGCCAGTTTAAGAAGTGTTCCCCTTACTCTTTCTTCTCTGCTACTTATTGTTTGCACACATGTTGTTATAGGACTCTCTGCTTGATGAAATTCTGGGATAATGTCACATAAACCTATTAAATTAGGCTGTCAGGACAGCAGGAGAGTTACTTTCTACCATTTAGGAGCAAATAAAAACCAAACCAAACCAAAATCCCAGTAACTGTGTCTGCTGTCAAACCTTTCCAGGAAGATCTTTATTCTTCCAAAGACTCCACAGTGTCTCAGCACCTGTAGGGTCTTTAAACTCATTGCCAAGCAGGTTTGACTTTCCAGGAAAACATAAAGACCTTTGGGAACTCTTGTAAATTTTGCAAATTCTGTTCCTTCGGTGAGATCCTGGGAAGCATGAACTCCCAGCCAGGTTCCACTGGGAGACCACGCTATCTTGCAAAGTTACACCATGGATAAACCCAGCGAATCACATTCCTGGTCTTGCTGGAGTGCAGCCAACCCTTGAGTGGGACGCAGCAGGTTTAATCTGCCATGGTTTAAGGCAAACAAAGGGAAAAGGGAATCTGAGCGATGTAATGATCACCCAGTCCACCTGTACTCTTCTTATTCATGGGATATATTGGAAAAAACCACAACAAATCAAACACAGAAGATGGGCAAACATTATACAGTGAAATAAGGGAGGAGATTATGGCTGATATTTTGTTATATATGCTGCCATAATGTAGGTAAGATCCCTCAGAAAAAAATTCAGTATCATAGAATCACAGAATGGTTTGGGTTGGAAGGGACCTTAAAGATCATCTTGTTCTAAACCCCATGCCATGGGCAAGGACACCTCCCACTAGACCAGATTGCTTCAAGCCCCATCCAACCTGGTCTTGAACACATCCAGGGATGGATGAAATAGTTCACATTTGCTTTCAGTTAACATGAGCTACTGAAGAGGGGAGCAAAAGCAAAGCGCACCGAGAAAGAAAATTAACTGAGAAATGAGAACTATGGGGAAGCTCTATCCCAAAAAGCACCACATCAGAAGGACTGCCTACTGTCCATCAGCAGAATGCCAAGGACCAACATGCAAGAGGCATCAGAGATGAGTATCTCTGCTCAAAACTTCCTGGGCTTTATAACAATACGGAGGGAAGGGAGCACTGAAGATGTAAGGAATGGCTAAGAGATCGTAGCATGGGAACCTGGTGTTTTATTTTGATAAAATACTTCTTTTTTTGGTAGGAAAAAAAAAAAAGAAAAGAAAAGAGCATGTGAAAAATCTCCTTCTTTTGGATTTTAAATGAAAAATTGATGCAGTGCCATGAGGTAACCTTTTTAGTCCAGTAGGAGAAGGTGGAGTTTGATGAGGGAACTATGTCAAAAATAAAGGAAGTGGATAACAGGGAAAAGCTATTGAATAGTGCTGCACTGGGGAGCCCATTGATTGGTGGAGTTTCTCCTGGGTCTGTCTTGCAATTGATTTGTTTAAGGTTTGCAATAACAATTTTGGCCCCCAAGGCGGAAATGAAGTGCTAATGAAGGCTGTTGACATAACAAAGCTGAGAAACCTCTGTGAAATGTTGGAGGAGCTGAATATCATAGAGGAGACCTCAAGAATGAGCAGAAACAGGAAAAAATGGTGCTAAATGTAAAGTCATGAACCTGAAGGTAAGGATTTGATAATGATAACATTGGGTGGACAGTTGGACTTGGTGATTGTAGAGGTCTTTTTCAACCTTGATGGTTCTATGATTTCCTTAAACCAGGCACTTGTTCAGCTGTTTCCCCATCGGAAATCATTCCCAGTTTGAGCCATGGCAATATAAACTGGTAATGGACATAAACACACAGATGGAAGGGGCAACATTTCTGGGTACCTGACTAAAACCATTTAGCCCAAGTGGAAATGCTGGAGGTACCACACTAGGTGCAGAAGGTGGCTTTCACTAACACATGTCTATCTTAAAAATCAAATACTCTACTGCTGGGGGCTTCATATTCATTATACCATCACTTTTCTTGCAAAGTGTGGGGGAGGAAGGAATATTTTGGGAAAAATCCTTGGATTAGACAGACCCAACTGAGTGTTGTCCCTACCAGGATGTGACACAGTGTCTGGTCCAGCTTCCAACTCCTGAGATGGAGCCACTTCTCCTAAATCCACTTAAGATATGCAAACAGGCTTGTCAATAGCAGCTCGCCAAGCTGTGTGTTGAACTGTGGCTTTCTCTGGGCTGCAGTAGCCTTGGTAACTCTCAGGGAAAAAAAAAAAATAACCTAATTTTCTCTTTCATCCATAAGCCGAACCCTTTAATTTGCTTTCAAGTGAATTAAACATAAGCCTCCATTTTTCTAATTCCTTTGTCCTAATTTAAAAGTACTGACATTTATCAAAGGACTTTTCTAGATTTCCCATTTTCAGCTCATTGTTTTAGTATTTTTTAAATAAACCAGAGACTGACATTTTTATTGCTCAAATGCTTTCCTCCCCTCCTCCTTTTCTTAATAACATAGTGATACCGTGTTCATTTCTAAACTTTTTTTTTTTTCCCCTCCTAATAACAAGGAGAGCAGCCTGTGTCCTGCTGCATAACCAAGGTGACCGTCCTTTATAACTAAGCTATGCTACCATTGACCTGTGCAATGCAAGAGGATCTTCAAAGGCAAACAACCTCCTCCAGATGTCCAGAATGCCACCTTAGTCCCTTTAATGTTCAACATGACAAATGACCCACAGTTCATCCCATGAAGTTATTAGAGGTACCATACACGAGGGAATAACCACGATGCAATGAAACCAGCTACGTGTCAGCGCCAGTTTGAATTTCCAGAAGCAGCAAGCTGCCTCAGTAACTTTCATCCTGCAAAGTGGGTTTGGTGCCCTTGATGCAGCTGCCCAGCTCTTCTGAGAAAGGAATTTCTCTTGTTCAGCATTTGCACAGTATCGCGCACATTGAGGCCATCCTCTTGGGGTCAGCATGAGCATAAACACAGCACAAAGTACATCCTGGGGCACAGAATCTTCTTCTTTGTGATTGGGGACCTCCTTGGAAAGTCTGTGGATTTGCTTTCCAGACTTGTTTTTATCTTTTAGTAAATGATAGGGTTGGTGGAATTGCCCCAAAGCTGATGGACAGCCCTTGGGGACTAAAGCCCTCTCTATTTATCCACTGGCATGGAGGGTTGACTCTGGAAATATTTCCCACAGGGCTTTACTAGCATGTCTCAGAGCTTTCTCAGAAAGACTAGAGGACAAAGTTCACCCATCTCTAGGTGACAGCTCTTCTCCAGACAGTGTTATTCTTCATTCTAGCACCAGGCTGTTTTTCAGTGGTTCATGACAAATCTCCATTTTCCCTCAGAATTTGGGGTGGTATTTTCTTTTGCTTTCTGACACCCATAGCCATTTCATTATGCATTAAGTTATCTAAGACCATCTGTTCTTCCATCAGTGTCAACCTTGGCTCTTGGCATTTGGGGAAAAATGATGGGAAGTTCTTAACACTAGACCTGATTCAGCATCCCTCATGATTTGGTTCAGGCCAGGTCAAATCCTGAAGCTCATACTTCAAAGACATTCCCATCTGCTCAGAGAGCTCCCTGTCTGTGCTGAGAACTAGTTCACCATAACAATAAAGGATATATAACAATGGATTTATACTTTCAACACATGGGGAAGGTAGGGAAGTTCTAAGCTCAGGAAGAGGACTAAATGTCAGCAGAAGATAGGTTGGATGTGGGGAAGAATGAATTTGAAAGCGAGGTTAAGCTTGGATTTTCTTATCCTTTTGCTGGGATTTGGGAGCATCTGCCACGAAAGCTTCTACTTGGGACACAAAGTTCTGTCTGGCCCCGTATGTGGAATAACCTTATCCTCTCACAGACACCACAATTTCCCCATAGTCTCCAGTCTTGCACACAGTACCTTCTGTTTTGGATGGATAAATGGAGTTGGACCAGTTGGATTAATAGTTAGGGTGGGTTAAGATAATAAAATAATTAGGGTTGAATTGATGTCAGAGGGTGGGTTAAGACCAGGAGTGAAGACAGCTGCTCAGAGCCAGGGCATCATACCATAAAGCAAAGTGGAGAAACAGGCTTGAGGGCAAACGTAAGCATTGAGAGTCCCATCGTTTCCTATTTTCCACTGGCAGGACCTTGGCATCAACCCTTCACCACAAAATAATGGAAGAACAGCTGAGCATGAGACCTTTGAACACTGTAGCTCCTTTGTTTTTGAATCCATCTATGCTGCCTATTGCCAAGAGGTGAACTCTAAAAGGGAAAACCACCTATGTTGTTTTTCAGTGGACTTCTGCCCCTCATCACCTGATGAACATTTTCAGTGGGAATGCTTTGCAAATAAAAATGTTTTCTTTTTGCAGCTGGAAAATACACCCTAAAAAGTAAAGTAAGATTTCAGTCTCTTCTGGTAGCAAATAGAAATACAGGGTGTTGCTGCCTTTGAAAATTGAGCCTCTTATTTAACTGTCTAAATACACATTTAATTTTCCTGCTTTTGGCACCTAAGCTTGAAAATTTTCTTCTTACAGATGAAAACAGAACATTATAGAAATTGAGCCTCTGCCATTTTTTTTTCTGCTTTGTGAGAGATTAAAAAAAAAAAAAAGAAAAGAAAAGAAAAAAAAAAGTGAAGAGGACCATTTCTCAGCATTTACACCTCTTTTATTCTAACCACTTTGAATCAAAAATCCCTCATGGGTATCAGCTCTGGGCCATTCTGGATATACCAAAAAGAGTTGTTTGGGTTGGGTTGTTTTTTTTTTTTTCTTTCTTCCACAGAGTCAGTTAGCTTGCCCATGGCATGTGGGCAAGTGTTAGTTGAGCTGTTTCCCTCTGGGGTCTCAGTTAGGTTGTGCTGTGAAGGTAACTGTCATGTGGGAGAGAAAGAGGAGCAGAAAAGGGACTCTAAATTTATGGGCAAGACATAAAACCTTAGCAGAATGCTGCTACCACACAGGACGCTGTGCAAAACAGTCTTTTTGGGAGGTCTGTGCTTCCCTAAGCCCTGTTTTCCATCCCACTTCAGGTCTGGGAATGTCACCTTTTCAGCACAGCTCCATCACCCTTCATGGTGACTGTGCTAGCACCTGATGCACTCTTTATAGCACTGTCTGACACATAGACTCTTGCAGCTCCAGCCACAGCAGCCCACATGTTTCAACACAGCAGACAGTTCAAGCCCAAGTCCTGCAAACCATCCAGCAACATCTCATCGAGGGTGTACAGAAGATAGAGCAATAGACATTGTTTCTCCGTGCCGTATCTTGTAAAGATATCTTGACATCTATGCTTGCCAGCAAAAATCACTCGTGCCTTAGGCAAAACCATGGGATGGGAGATCCCATCTTCGGAAGGTCAAGCCTTTGGACCCAGGGCAAAACAATTTGTTTCTGCAGCTCACTTTCAGGGCTTTTCCAAGCTGAGATCAGCAGTTCTTTGGGGTAGGCTCTACCCAGTTTTTCAGTGCTGCGCCTAACAAGCCTTTGATCTCAGTGGTTGTCTCTAGACACTGCTGGAATTTGATTATGAAAGCAAGTGCAAAGTAGAAGCATGGGGTGATTCACATCTGCATCCCTTCAGCCTCTTGCCTTTCCTCCATTTCTTGTGCCATGTGCCTTCTCCAGGGCACTGCAGGAGATAAGGGGGTCCAGCTTTGAGGAGCAGAAGAGCTATCCCTCAGGAGCTATCACTGCACCAGTGGCTCCAGGGTCTCTGTGTGGTGGGTCATCTTTCCAGACAAGCTGTTTGCTTGAGGAAAGCAAGTGAAGCAGGAGGGGTGATGGGGGATGGGGATCTGGTGTTACAGAAATCTGAGGAGGATGCCTTCGTCAGCTTGGATGATAATGGGGAAAACAGAGCGGCAGGGGCTGCCTCTGGTAAATGTGTTCCTGAGGAGTGATGGGTTGCTGTGTCAGTCTGTTGTAGTTGGTTTTGCTCCCAAAGGCTGATTTAATGAAGAAAAATTTAGTAGGGAAAATGAAATGCATACACAAAGGGAAATCCGTTGATGCTGGAGGGGCTGCAAGCATGGTGGGGAGAGAGGATGATGTGGTCCTCAGAAGTGTTTCCACATTTCTGGTTAATTGGACAGGTCCAGGCAGGTGGACTTGGAAACATCATTAATGAGCTGAACTGTGGGGACCTCTGAGGTTCCTCCCACACCACCACCCCTTCAGCCAGGTGATCCTCAGACCTCTGACTCCTTTTCACTACTTTTTGTACAACAATTTGGTCTCAGGTTGGTGCTTGGCACCTTGTGAAAATGCTGGCCTTGCTCTCCATGAACACCCAGAGGAGTGAGAAAAACAGCTCAAACACACCAGAGACACTCAGCCAGGAATGGTGAGAAGCAAGAATATGTTGGTGTTCTCTGTAATTTTCTCATCTTTCTTTTCCCCCCATTGTTTTCTTCTGGAGGAGGAGAGTGGAGAGAGGAGCAAAGTGAGAGACAAAGTACAAGAGAAGGGAAAGGGAAGGAAAAAAAAAAAAAGAGAGAAAAAGAGAGAGAAGAGAAGAAGAGAAGAGTTTCCAAATCTGCCCTTTCCAATTTTTCCACACATATATGATACCTACCCTCCCTCACCCCCCAGTCCCACTGGCTGGTACATCTTCCCAGCCACAATTTCATGCCTTGAGGAGCATCCTTCCCCCCTTCAGCTCTGCCCACATCTGCCTGCTTGTCCCCAAAGCCAAACCTCCCTCCTTCCATACCCAGTGAATTCCCTGTAATTGCCATAACCTGCTGCCTATTAAAACTGATAGCTCTGTTATCCCTGTTAATAACAACTAATTAGTGAGGCTGTCACAGGGAGTGGTTCTGTAAGGGAAGGCATTTGTCCTTAACTTCACATAAAGGCTCTACTTTAAATCAGAGGAAGGTGCACAGCTTCAAGGGCATTGGCACTTGGTAACTTTTAGTCCCTAGCACTGAAATGAAAACGCTCCCCTGGCTTCTCCTAAAGGAGAAGTTTGCCAAACTAAAACATTCAGTGGAAAGGAGTTACCAAAACTCCTGAGAGGCAGCAAAAACACCCCCAAACAACACCAAGGGCAAAAAAGGAAACTGCAAAAATGCCATCAGGGCAGGAAAACTGGGAGCTGTAGTGGAGAAAGCAGCAGGGTGCAGGCAGCTCTGGGGAGATGTGAGGCAGGCAGGGGAGGATGTGATTAGAAGGTGGAATAAAAAGAGAAAGGACTATTTTTTCTAGACATTGTTGGAACTACCAAAGCCCCTGCGCACCTCAAAAGATTTGTTTAAAGCCAGCAAAGGTTGCCACTGAAGATTGAAGGATTTTTTCAGTTTTGATGATGAAATGTGAACACTTTTCCCACAGTAATTTTTAGCTCGTGAAAACCTGCTTGGTAAAAAGAAAAAGTTACCCATATTTCTCACCACTAATTCTGTGATTTCTTCCATCACCCAAAACCTCCATAAGCCAGAACCTGCTTTGTCAGGAGAGGGGAGGAATTGGAAAGGAGATGATTGCTCACTGCAAACCCTGACATGTGTGACTTTGCAATGGGATTACCTGAGACCTCGCCCAGGTTCCTGGTTTGGAGAAACACCCTCCCAGAGCAGCTGCAGCAGGAACAGGGACTGAGAAGATGGAAATGTTCAGAGGAAAAGGTAACAAATAAATACACCCCAAAACCTTTTTTTTTTTCATGTGAAAAGACCTATTTAGGGATTATTTCACATCACAGCTAGATGAGAAGTGAGCATTCCTTCCCACGAGACACTGTTGAACTAGAAGAAAACCTACTAACATAACACCCCTTCCATGCTATGGTCCACGCAGAATCAAACCCCCTTGCTCCTGAGCAAAAACAACCCTCCATCATCCATCACAGATGCTTATTGAGTGAAACTCCTGCTTGGGAACAGCAACGAAGACTTTAATTGCTTTGGCAATGGGCTCCTTCACTTTCCAATATTTGACAAAAAAAACCCCCACCAAATCTTTACGGTTTCTCTTTAACTAGAGCAGCAGCAATTTTGTAAGGTGATGGATGGTCCTGTGGTAACTTTGTTAAGGTGGCCACATGCTGCTGCCAGGTTCTGGAGGTGAATCTGCTGGTTTGGTTCATTTTATTGCTGCTGCCACTTCTGGGGTTTTGGCACCTGGTTTCATTTTGTAAGACAAAAAAAAAAAAAAAAAAAAAAAGGCTGGTCCTAAAAACTTCCTTAATGGATGTTTGGGACCTTGTAAAAGGAAATGCTTGTGTTAAAGGTGCCACAAGGGATGAGCTTTTGGTTCTGTCCTTTAATCTTCCCTTTTCCCTTAAAACTGCTGAGGGCAGGTCACCTGCAGCCCATGTTCTGCCTGCCAATTTGGAGGGGGAGGAATATCACATTCAGCAAGGTACATTTCTGATGCTCAAAACAGTGGCCCAAGCATTCAGAAATACTGGTTCATCCCTTTTCTTTGTCAGGCAGTGATTAAACATCCTTGTAACTGTCATTTCTGTTACCACAGCCTGCCTCAGTTTCCCCAATTCTAAAAATTCAGTAGTGCCTGGGAGAGGTGCCAGGGACTTAAGAATTATTTGAGGATAAGGAGACATTACAAGAAACACATTTTTTCTGGAAGACAAACACATACCAGGCACAACTGTCCTGTTGTTTTTGAAACCTTTCCCCTCCCAAGGTTCTTTGGAGATCTTCCTTTCACCTGTCATTGCTGTCAGCACATACAGATGTTTGCCAAAGAGGCAGATGTTGGCAGTCCCTGCAGATGGTGAGCCAACTGGCAGCAAAGTGTCTCAGTGCTCCGACTCTTCCTTCCTGACATACCTCAGTCTTGCCCTGACTCGTCTCATGGATATGCCTGGTGGTGTGTCTTCCCTGTTAAACATGGAAGACGAGGCTTGGAGCTCAAAATATGTGTCAGGCTGATTGCAGGAGGTGGTCACTGAGATTTTACTTAGGGTCAGAGGGGATAACTGGGTGGTTTTAGAATCATATTATCTGAGAATGGTTTGGGTTGGAAGGGACATTAAAGATCATCTAGTTCCAACAACCCTACCATGGGCAGGGACACCTCCCACTAGACCAGGTTGCTCAAAGCCCTGTCCAACCTGGTCTTGAGCACTTCCAGGGATGGAGCATCCACAATCATAGAATCATAGAATTGTCAGGGTTGGAAGGGACCTTAAAGATCATCTCATTCCAACCCCCCTGCCAATAGCAGGGACACCTCCCACTAGAGCAGGTTGCTCAAAGCCCCATCCAGCCTGGTCTTAAAAACCTCCAAGGATGGAGCTTCCACCACCTCTCTGGGCGGCCTGTTCCAGTGTCTCACCACCCTCAGGGTGAAGAACTTCCTCCTGAGTTCTGATCTAATTCTACCATCTTCCTGTTTGAAGCTATCACCTCTTGTCCTATCAATACAAGCCCTTGTAAAAAGTCTCTCTGCAGCTTTCCTGCAGGCCCCCTTTAAATATTGAAAGGCCACAAGAAGTTCTCCCTGGAGTCTTCTCTCCTTCAAGCTGAACAACCCCATCTCTCTCGCCCTGTCAGCAGAGGGGTTCCAGCCCTCAGAACGTCTTTGTGGCCTCCTCTGTCCCCTCTTCAACAGGTGCCTGGAGCAGATGAGTCCTGTGGTTTGCCTTGTGCTGAGGACTCCAGAGCTGGACACAGTACCTCAGATGGTGTCTCACCAGAGAGGAGTAGGATGCAGCTCTTCTTGTGCCAAGGTATATGTCTAATTTGCTCCCATGAACCATGTCTTCTTAGCTCCACTGACTCTGGAGAGCAATGGCTCTGAATAGGTACCTGACTTGAATTTCATCCTCTGGTTTTGTTACAGCAGCTAATCTCTGTAACAAATGGACACCACTTCTAGAAGGTTGTGAGTCCACATAAAAAGACAGCAGCAGCATCATCCATGTTTGATGCTCAGGGCTGGTTGTCCCTGTCCTGCCAGGCTAGTCCCACTGCAGAGACTGTTCCCAAGGTTTGACCCTTGTTCTGGTGCCAGCCTCAAAACACCAGATCACTGCAAAAATTAACAAACTTATTGCATGACCAGTCCACACAGAACTAGTTAAAAAACAGTGAGTCCAACAGGAAAGGGCATTTTCACAACCACAGTTCCATGGGTGCAGATTTCTAGCACACATTTCCAGATATACAAGCACCCCTCCTTCCAAAAAACCAGAAGATCAGAGGTACTATCGCAGTTATCAGAATGCAAATGAAGATGGGCGTGTGTTGTGATGGAGTTTTCTGCTCTGAGATCATGGGCAGAAGTTCAGCAGCTGCAGCCAGAAAGCTGTGCCCTGAATGGCAGCGGGGAAGGAGAGATTTCCCTGGGAAAAGAAACTTCTCCATCTTAATACAGCTGGATATATGCTTTCAATTGCAGCCTACAACGTGAGTGATTTTAGGTGCTGGGTTTTGATATCATAATGTGCCCTATTTTCCATCTTTCAGGCATGAATAATGGAGTGTTGTGTCTGTGAATGTGCCAGTCTTTCAGGATGCTGGAGGAAGTGCAAATCTCCGGAGCTCTCCCATGACCATTCTCCTTTCATCTCATTCTGGGGCCAGGCAATTGCTAGAAATGCACTCAGTGGCCAGCAGATTGCTGACAGAGGAGCTGGGCAGGGAGTGGTGTGCAAGTGTGGGGAAGGAGCCAGCCAGCTTCACCCTGCAGCCAGCAACCTGCCTGTGGGACTGTAGCTGGGTTCACATTGTGCAGAAACACCGTGTATAAATCCACAAATGGGTGACAGTGCTGGAAAGCATCAAATCATAGAATTATAGACTGGATTGGGTGGGAAAAGACCTACCAAGGCCATCTAATCCAACCCTACTGCAGGGAGCAGAGACATCTGGAACTAGAGCAGGGTGCTCAGAGCCCCGGCCAACCTCCCCTGGGATGGTGCCAGGGATGGGGCAGCCACCACCTCTCT